>SOPF01029020.1:0-19226 GCA_012979155.1 Hypericum perforatum | reverse complement strand
CTTTCCGATTTGTGCCCGAGAGAAGAGCTGGAATCTGGTCCGACATGAGCTCATCTCGGAAACAGAGGACGGAAGCCGTGACCATGAGAGAGTATTCCGAGTAATTGAGGTGGAACTTGGCTTTCTGTATGATTTTTTATACACCAAGTATCCTCTTATGACCGGCAAAGGATACTTGGTGTTCAGATTTCTTGAGATTGTAATTGTTGGACTTGGTTGCTGGGCTGCAGTAGTCACATTGACTCCTTTCCACAAGAAAAATGCTGATTATCTCCTCGTCACGGACATCGCGGTGACGGTTATAGTAATCGGCAGCATGGTTCTGGTGCAACTTGTGGAGCTATTCTACATCATCACCTCGGATTGGCTTAAAGTCAAACTCATTTGCAGATACGTGCAGAAGTCATCATGGTGGATCGAGAAGATGTTGATAATGGTCATCTGTTCCATCCAATGGAAGCCTTGGGCAAGGAAGGTGAACCAGTATTCGCTCCTCGAGTCCTTCCGATATACTCCGTCGTCAATTGTGTACAACCCTTTTGTTACTCTGGTCATAGACAAGCCGAGAAAAGGCCAGAAGAAAAGCAAGAAAGTCAAATTGCCGGAAGGTGTGAAGAAGGCAATTGTAGCTTCTCTGAAACTAAATGGCCGGAAACTGTCAAACGGGCGAGCCTCGTTGCACCGAAATGGTTTTGGAGATCAACTTGGGTGGGCTTGCCAGTTGGAGACCACCACTCATGTGATTCTGGTATGGCACATAGCCACCAGGCTTTGTGACATACGGTTATCAGGAACTAGTACGGAATTTTCAACTGCGGCCAACCTACGAAACAGCGAGACTTTTGTCGTCGCGAATAGCTTGTCCAAGTATTGCGCATACCTGGTGGCCTTTCAGCCGAAGCTCTTACCCGATCATCCATGTATTACAGAGTCCATATTTGACGGGTTAGTCAAAGAAGCGCGGACGTCGCTAAAGAAGTGTAAGACCAAGTTAGAGGAGGACAAGAAGATGATGGAGCTAGGACAAGGAGAAAACCATAACTCGATCCTCGAAATGGGTGCACATCTTGGATTGCTTCTGGTGCAAAGCATCCAAAACGATGACGTGAGGTGGAAGGTTTTGGCTGATTTCTGGGCAGAACTTGTCTTGTTCCTGGCTCCCTCCGAGGAATTGAAAGCCCATGCTGAACAGCTAGCCAGCGGGGGAGAGTTGTTGACTCATTTGATGGCGTTGCTTTTCCACGCTGGGATCGTTGACCGAGGTTCAACCAGCGATCAGGATCTCTAGCAATCTATTATTATGTCCTACTTGCGTGTTTGAGTTGTTAATCTATCGTTTTTGTGTTGCTTGCTTTGAAATCGTCCGTGTAAGCCGGATGAACTTCTTTTTAAGGGTGATTTTCTTGTGTATTTTAATAATGTTAAGCACTTTATTTGGTGTTTAATCCATGTTTAGTATATATAAAACATGTAGATGTGTGTTCTTTCCTATATTTTATTGTTTCCAGAGTGTGCGCTACTGAATGATTGTGTCGGTGACGACCTTTGGAAACTTACTAAAATTTCCAACAATTTAGCAGTGATAAGATAAGTGATAACTTTTGAAGCATTAATTTTTAAGGAAACTTAAGACAGTCAAAATAAACCATGAAAAGCAGACCATAAATTAAAATTATAAATATTGATTACAACAAACCATACTAATTTTTTTTTTTTGGGTGGTAACAAACCATACTAATTGATTGACCACTATAACATCTTCCATTATATTCCATTCACAGAGAACCAAGCAATAAACAAAAGTAATCAGTTTTTAGTTAGTAATCTTCTGGTTAATTGTGGTTTATGATTATAGTTTATTTTTTAATCTTAGATCAATGCGTTTGAAGATCACATGAACCAAAATCATAGGGAATGGAATCAACAAAGTTAACGTGTGGACGTAACATATCATAGGGAATAAAGTAACAACGCAAAATATAATTAGGTTTCCTGTCGACGCAACAAATCAGATTCCTTATGCGAAACCCACAGATACCCAACTTGTACTCCATTCTGATTCCGATGGATGACGTGGGCTGGCTTGGAAAAAGAAATAAGACAGTGGGGCCTCTCAATGAGCTTGGGCCCAGTAACCATAAGCTTTACAAAGTTAACAAATCAGATTCTTTTCGTGTAGCTATATTATATGCCTTACTGAGTCCTAGGGAATAAAGTAAAAAAGACAAATTAAGAAAAAAATTAGGTTAAGGTATTTTTTCTTTGAATAAAAAACTGTTTCAGTATTTTATTATTTCAAAACACTTTTTCCGATCTCTTAGTTTGGTTAAATAGGAATTAAAATCTCATGCGTTAGTGAATAACTCCGGTGAAAAATTACATAAAAGGACCAAATTCCGATCTCTCCTTACACAGGTCGCGACTTCGATTTCCTCGATTCCGAGGGCGGCGGTGGGCCCGGGCCTTAGCGATGTTCCTCGTCCTAACCCCGTTAAGTTTGAGTTTCGGGTTTTGCTTAGCTCTCATTAGTTCTAATTAAAATATTAAATGGATTTAGGTTTGGTTAAAATTTTGACTATATTGGATTTGAGTACATTTTCTTGAATGTTTTTAGTGTTTTAGAGGCTGACAATTGTTTGATTTTTTTAATTTTGGGGGCAATTTGATCATTTTATGTTCCCTTTGTCAGAGTTATTTATCGACGCCAAAAACATAAACTAAAAATTTATTTGGTCAAACAAAATAGTCGAAAAATGTGTTTTGAAATAACAATGATTAAAATAGGTGTCGTACAAATAGTAGACACTTTAACCTAAGTTTTGACCTACGATTACTTAATCTTGCAAAGTTGGCACCAGAATCAAAGTTAACATGTAGTTGTATATATAGGGATTTTTTTCATTTTAGTATTAATGTTCGCAAAATATTACCAAAATAGTATCCAAAAAATTAAAATTGTGAATTGGTGTTCAACATAAATAGTCTAACCAAATAACAGGTCTATACCAAGAAACGAATTTTTTTCCCGTCTATGAATGAACAAATTTGTTGCCCGTGTCGCACTTACCCAAAACCAAAACGGCACAAAATGTGTGTGTTTGTGCTTGGTTGGTGACGGTAATTGACTCCGGTCGTTAATTGATCTCCCACCCCGGTCAGTGGCTTCCTCTCCCACCCCACCCATCAGGTCGGATTAGATTCCACAACCCCCCTTCTCGGTAATTCAATTATCGACATCCTCCTGAACAATTAAAACCCCCCTACCCCAAACATGGTCGATAATTGAATTAGCGACAGCTCCCGCACAATTAAAATCCTCCCACCCCAAACATGGTCGGTAATTGAATCCGGAAAATTTCCCCGTCACTCGGTAGTAATAGGTAATTTTCCTGTCTTTTGGTCCAATCGACTGGAAATTTTTTTGGAGATCCGAGGTGGACCAAATTCGCAATTTAATTATTTGGATACTAACTTTATAATTTTTTGTGAACAATAAAAAAATCCACATATAACTACCACGTACTACGTCATTGGGAATAAAGTAACAAAACAAATTCCACCAAAAAGAAAAAGCAAAAAGGCCAAATAATTAGGGACCCAGATATCTGAGTCCCCGATTTGGTACAGGAGTCCCGTGTACAGTACTGTGCTGGACAATGTATACGTGGGGGCATAATGGTCATTATGACCATTAAAAAAATTTCCAAATTAAATCTCCCCGCTCCAAAAAATAAACCTAAAAAAAAACCTCCAAAATTCAAAATCTCCCAACTCCCAGTCCATCGGCGATGGCGATGGAGACAGCGACATCGACGATAGAGACAGCGAAGGCAACAACGGAGACGACAATTATGGAAACGGCGACGATGGAGACGGTTATGGAAACATGGCAACGATGGTGGAGACAGCAATGGTGGAGACGCTGACGATGGAGACAGCGAGCACGTTGGCGACGGCAATGATGGAGATAAAGAGCACATTGGCGATGATGGTTACAGAATTGGCAAACGCAATAACGACATAGAGCACGATGGAGACGATGGTTACAAAAGTCGAAAATCAGCTCGACGATGCTATTTCATCTCGAAATTACCATAAATCATGTTCTTCATCGATTGAAGATTTGTTGAACTGCTGTTTGTATGTTATTATTCAATGGTCTGTATTTTGTTATTCGATGGTCTGTATGTTGTTATTCGATAGTCTGTATGATGTTATTTGATGGTCTGTATGCTGTTATTTGATGGTGTGTATGTCGTTATTCGATGGTCTATATATTGTTATTCGATGGTATATATATTGTTATCTGATGGTATCGGAAAACTAGTTTGTATGCCGTAATTCAATTATTCATATGTTGTTATTCAATGGTCTGTATGCTGTTATTTGATGGTCAGTATATCGTTATTCGATGGTCTGTATGTTGTTATTCAATGGTCTGTATGTTGTTATTCGATGGTCTGCATATTGTTATTCGATGGTTTGTATCCTTGTTTTGATGGTTTGCTCTTCTTGTTTTGATGCTTTTCCCTTCTTGTTTTGATGGTTTGCGGTTCTATTTTCGATGGTCTACTTTTCTTTGTTTCGCTAGTTTGCTGTTCTTTTTTGGATGGTTCGCTTTTTTAAGTTTCAATAGTTTGCTATTATTTTTTTGATGGTTCACTATTTTATGTTTTGATGGTTTGATGTCCATGTGATTCTTTTCAACTCTTTCAGTTCAATAAAAGATCGCTTTGAAAGCTTGATGTTGTACTTCCCCAAGAAATATTTTATTTTGCTCTGTCCTTTTTTATTAAATGCACCCAACTCTAAATCAATGTCGATTTCTGGAATTCTGGAGTAACTATCATAAAACAATCATCTTCCCGACAATCAAGAAGAAACTCTTCTAACTCAGAAGGGCACATGTCATCCTCCACAACAGATAAAAGGGATTCAAATTCAGCATTCTTGATCAACTTCACATGTTCCCTCTCCCCTTTGATGGTTTTTGATCCAAATAAGAGGTCATTCACCGCCTTTAGTAGGCTCGGTCTCGTCGAACATGTATATGTTCTCGATATCTACATCATAAAATACACGCATGAACACACTGTTATGTTCAAACCATTCAATCACAATTATCAAACTATTTAATAACATTAGCAAAACCATTGAATCACAACAAACAAACCATCAAATCTCAACAGCAAACTATCAAATAACAACAAACAAAACCATCGAATCACAACAAAAAAACCATCCAATCACAACATGCAAACTATTGAATGATAACATCAAACCATCGAATCATACATGCAAACCATCCAATCTATGACAAGCAAAAGTGATGATGTATTCAGCAACAAACCATAAATGGAAAACCACACTCTAGTACCTTACTAATAAGCAAAAATGAAATTGGTCACATCTGATGCACAACAAAAGAATGACAGGAAGTGCTTGAATGCTATGGCAAGTTTATAATCGAACCACAAGATGATATCATTTCATAGTACTTGTAGGCATAATTAGTAAATTGACAGAACAAGAAGATAATGACTTAAAGCAACACTAACCACTAAATCTTCCATCAGCCTGCCCGCAATAAGATTCACAATCCTTAGTTTCATCCACTACAAGATTCACGGTCCTTAGTTTCATTCACGGCTGGGGGATTCCGCCTTTGGTACCACCCCATGCCGACTTCCTAATGTACGAGATAGAGTTCTCCCCAATCACCTGTGCTCTAGCAGGCCCTACTATGATTCAATTCAACCCACAAATCTTGTAGTACGACAACACCCCATCCCCGTCGAGGACGAACCACTTCGACATCTACCCCTTCCCGTAGTTCACCCACTTTTAAAGAACCCCCACCGCCTTGGCTGTAGCTGACCTCTCGGCCTCTGGTGTGATCTTCAAGTCAGAGAAGCTCCCCCACAAGACGAAGCTCCCATTCTTCCCGGTGCCAGCACTGTTGCACTCTTGCTCTTTGTCTCTGTCAAAGGCTCGCTCTCTATTCTATGTAACTTCTCTTTGTTTTAATTTTTATCTAGTAAAAGACTAAAATTTTTCCAGCCAATCTACACCGTTAGATCACCTATTTCTTTTTCCTTCTGATCAAAAGGCCTGGGATAAGCCCAATACCGTACTACTGCCCATTAGTCATGTAACACCAGATCTAATACCCAGATATCCTAATGTAACAAATCATATGGAATATAGTAACAAGGCAAAATATAATTAGGCTTTCTATAGAAGTAATAAGTCAGATTCTTTTTGCAAAGAGCGGGACCCATAGATCCCTAACTCGAACTGAGTTTTTTTCAAAAAAAATGTTATTATTCACGATAAATTATGAAAATGCCCAAAATTTTAATTATAAATTGGTGTCCATATTGGACATCAATATTTTTTTATCATGATATGGTTTGAGTCATGGAAAAATTACATGTGCCGTGACTAAGATGTCCCACGGAAAAAAATTTGAAACCAAGTGACATAAATTATTTTTGTGACTTAGTTTCTTTTATTATTTTTTGGGAAAAGTTTACATAATTACTCTGTGATTTCACGCTATTATAATGAGGTACCATGTGGTTTCAAATTGCTAGTTTGGTCCCTGTGGTTTTGAAAAACAATTTTGGGCAAGTCCGAGGCAGCTACCCGCTCCAAGCATCCGTCTGCGATATTTTGACAAAGCTGCCAAACACTGGATCCCATCGAACCCTATCTCGGGCAAAGGAGATTTTGGCACTCTGATTGATGCTGAGCTCAACACCCCGGGTCCATAGTGATTAGATCAACTTCGTGAATCATGCCGACAACTTTTGGTCATCATCGTGTCTCGCAAAGGCCTCTTTTATCATCTGCATCATTAGAGAGCCAGAGCATCGAGTTCAATATTGATCAAGGTGGCAAACTTCCCTTCTCAAGGGATAAGGTTGTGTGGGGTCCAGGTTTTGGCAGCCTCGTTAGAATATCGATGGCGGGTACTTGGAGTGGGTAGCTACCTAGACTTGCCCAAGAAGTTTTCTGCAAATCACACGGTCCAAATTACCAATTTGAAACCACATGGTACCCTGTTATAATAGCTTGAAACCACATGTTAGTTATGTGAACTTTTCCCTAATTTTTTTCTTCTTCTTCTCCTTGTCTCTAACGATAGAGACAATTTTTTCTTTTTTTTCGGAAGCAAGTGAAGGGTTAGTTGTGTCGTTGTACCCCATCTCCGACCGAGCTCCCTACCGGTTCCTCTCGCTCTTTCTAATCCTCCACCGATATGAATTATCGACATCTTTGCTAAGCAATCCGTCAATGCACAACTACTGGAGACCTCCACGAGCAAGAGCAACAAACAAGAGGTTTAGTCTACTCGTATCCCGCACTATCAAACTGCAATGTCTAAATGGTACAGCCTTCACCCTTGTCGAGTTCCAAGTGTCATACGGTGATAGTTTCTCTAGGTTCTCTATCATCGATCAAACATGACTAGACGAGTTCCTTCATGACAACAGGAAGAGAAAAAAGGAGGATGGGGATGGCACCTGCCGTCGGTGATAGGACCAGAGCCAGAGAAGAAGAATTAAAATAGGGGATTCAGAGATGTTGGTAATTCATATCGACAATTTGGGAGATTCAGATATGTTGGTAATTTATGTTAGGGGGGCCTGAAAGGAGTAGGAGGAGCCAATGGAAACTTATTGGTGTCTGCATTATACTTGTAATGCCCCATGATTTGACCGACTGGCTCTATTGTACCAACACTGGTCTTTTTAGCGTACTTTGTCCTCACTCGTATGCACCCTGGAAAACTTCCCAGGAGGTCACCCATCCTGATCCTACTCTCGGTCAAACGCATTTAACCTTGGAGTTCTTTCAAGATGTGTGCCCAAAAAGAAGGTGCACCTTGTTGGTATGGATAGTAATAATCAAATCACTTAAGCTTTTCATCTAGTTCATATACGCGGTATCACATTCACCCCTCCTACGTCCTCGTCGCACCAAATGCACACAATTCCAGAATCTCTCGCTTGTAGGTGCATTCGATCCCCGAATCACACCATACAAGCCAAGGTCGTTTGATACCAAATGTAATGCCCCATGATTTGACCGACTTGATCCACTGTACCAATACTGGTCTTTTTAGCATGCTTTGTCCTCACTTGCATGTACCCTGGAAAACTTCCCAGGAGGTCACCCATCCTGATTTTACCCTCGACCAAACGCATTTAACCTTGGAGTTCGTTCAAGATGTGTGCCCGAAAAGAAGGTGCACCTTGTTGGTATTGATAGTAACAATCAAATTACTTAAGCTTTTCATCCAGTTCATATATGGGGTATCACAATACTTTTACCTTATACTCTTTCAAAGGTAGAGCAGTAACAGCATGGTACCTGATACATGTGTCAGCATAGCACAGCCTCAAGATTGCATCAAATATATTGGTTCTTCTAGAAATCAACTTGTTAAAATATTAGGGCATCAGATTTCATTGCTTTTGATGTTCTGAAATTTCTGCATTGAATAGCTAAGGAATATCCGCAACCTGATACATTTTTCACTAAACTGAGGTTTCTGTATGTTGCCAGATGAATCCACAAAGGACGATCTCATTCACCGACGTTTGTGGGAGAAGTCCAACTTGGAGAGATACCTATCAGAAGTGCGTAAAGATTCTAAGTGCAGGAGATAGCTTATCATTTTTGGTTGATATAGTCCAGAGGGGTAAATTGCTCGCTCTATACTTGGTATAGAAAAAAGGAAGTTCGAATATTTGAGTCAATCTGCAACGCCGGGGGAGTCGAAGAATAGCTATAAACACATGCACACAGTTGAAAGAAAGAGAGAAGATTTTTCATTCAGAATTTGTCATCTCCTGTTGTATTTTATGACATTCGACAGTGTGAAAATTTTGTCTCTATGCTTTCTCTTTTTATGGAAGGTTCTCCATGATGAACTTAGTGTCGAGCGCTGCGAGATCCTCCAGAACTCCCGCGTCCACCTCCTCGTCTCCGTGCTGCTCACAGAAGAACAAGCCACCACTCCTCCTCCCTCGCCAACTACCACAAAAATCCAGCTCCAAGTAAGGATACCTACCATATTTGGAAATGCACATCCCTATAAGATGGATCCAAGGGATAGTGTCTTACGTTCGAAGGAGAAGATTCATGAGATGGAGCTGCCTTTTTTGCTTCATAGACAAGTTCTCCAAACAAGCTGAGGGGAATTGATCGATCATCGGTCCTTACTCGATTACGAGTTGGAAGATAATTGTGATATTAGTGTGAGCATGAGACCGTCCCCCAATGGATTCTAGGTGTTTGAAGAGAATGAAGGTGATGGTGGCAACCGAGAAGATAGCCATTGAAGTAAACCATTTGGAAGAAGTTGGGGAGCTCAGGAACGAGCTCCAGAAGTTGCACCAGAGGTCGCAATTCAGCCTCCCACAGGAAGGCTACTTCTTCAATCACGCCTCGAATGTTAGGCATGTCAACCGCCACAGAGTAAAAATCTCTGTATGGCCATTTAAGTTCTCAAGTTATAATCTAGTCTCAAGTCTAAAGGTAAAATACATGTAGAAGTGAAGGCAGAGGGTATTAAAAATACTAAATATGTAATGATGCATGTCCTCGCCTCTAGTCCCACTCGTAGCTAGCCCCTAAATTATTTGAGATAGTAGCGCACATTAATGAGGATACGCATCTTAGTAAGTCAGTAAACACACATAACTTATACATCAACTCATATCACATACTTCATATCAAATCATATGTATAATCTCAAATCTTGTCATATAAAATTAGACTTTACAATCAACAACACTCGCATAAGATAGATATCATATATTCAAACTTGACAAATTGAATAAGTGCAGAATTCGAACACTAATAAAATTACATACATATGAACAATATCAAGTTCTTCAGAATTGACACAAAGGCTGCTTACCTAACTTACTCAACCAACTAACAAATTAGGACTCACATATAGAAACACGATGATCACATCACATTCACTTATGAAGCTCTGGAGTCCACACTCATCATGTTGGGATTTTCATGGGGCATAGATAAATACCTATAATTCCTGCAAGATAGACCCAATAAATGGAAAAGTATCCCCTCTACAAGTCCAGATAGTCCATATCCTTGGGTTATCCGGTAACCCCTTAAGTGATATGTGTGAACTAAAGGGCCCACTTGGTATGGGACAATCCTGCATGTTATCATTCACATCAATCATATTTAACACATATTCAAAAACCAACACTCTGACCTCAATTCAAAAAATCTGAATTAGCAAACACAAACTGAATTCAATTCGAAACAACAATCAACATTCAACAGTTATCACTTAAAAGTTCAACATTCATGAATCCAAAAACTCAACCTCCCACATCCAAAATCCAAAATCAATAATACGAACTCAACTCTACCAAACTCAACAACTCAGAATAGCATATAAATCACATAAGATAGACAAAATTTACTTATGTTTAACAACTACAACATCACATCCAAACAAGGTATAAAACACATACAAACATGGCACACATCAATCACAGGAAGGAGTTTAGCTTAACGACGCTTTAAAAATGGCTGCACTAATCATAAACACAACATAATCATAATAATAGTATCATAAATTTGTCAACTATAATTTTAATCAATATCCTTCTCACCAACCATAACGTAATCACAATATCATTCCATTCTGATCTAGTAGATTGGCAAATCAAATCATAATCATAACATCACTCAATTCTAAATAACACAAATTACACCATTTACAAAAATCACTCAATTAACACTTTAGCTACCACCGTGCAAAAAGGAACCCAATTTATAAGTTTTTCAATGTGAAAACATGCTTAAATATCTGAAAAGCTTAATAAAAAAACTAAAAATCTCTTTGAAATCATGAAAAAAATATGGCAGAAAACTTTAAATGGCCGTAACTTTCAAACGGCTATGAATTTGACCTCAAAACTCAATCATTCCAAGAATAGCAGAAACATGTATAGATCTTGAAATTCTCTTTCAAAAAAGATATTATAATAAAAAATAAAATAAACGAGTCAAAAGTTATGGCTGTTCAAAGTTTTTGGTAGTTTTGACATAAAAATTATGCAAGAAGTTGCACATAACTTTCTACCGAAAATAATCTAACCTCCAATATTCCCCAGGATCGCTCACATGCATGAAAATATGAAACTGGATGGTTTTGATTCTTTTATTTTTATTTAGAAAAATGCTTTGATACCATTTAAGTTGTCACGCCCTGAATGTTAGGCATGGCAATCGTCACAGAGTAAAAATCTCTATAAGACCATTTAAATTCTCAAGTTACAATCGAGTCTCAAGTCTAAAGATAAAGTACATGTAGAAGTGAAGGCAGAGGGTGTTAAAAATACTAAATTTGTAATGATGCATGTCCTCACCTCTAGTCCCATTGGCAGATAGCCCCTGAATTATCTGAGACAGCAGCGCACATTAATGAAGATACGGAGCTCCGGAGTCCACACTCATTATGTCGGGATCCTCATAGGGCAGAAATAAATACCTACTATTCCTACAAGGTAGGCCAAATAGAAAGAAAATTATCCCCTCCACGAGTCTAGATAGTTCACATACTCTATGTCCATATGATCACACATACCTCGGGTTACTCGATAGCCCCTTAAGCAATATGTACGAACTATAGGGCCCACTTGGTATGGAATAATCCCGCATGTTATCATTCACATCAAACATATTTAACACATATTCGAAAAGTAATACTCTGACCTTAATTCCAACAATCTAAATCAGCAAACAACAATCCAACTTCAATTTGAAACAACAATCAACATTTAACAGTTAAGCACTCAAAAGTCCAACATTCACAAATTCGAAAACTCAACCTCCCACATCCAAAATCCAAAATCAATAATACAAACTCAACCCTACCAAACTCAATGACCCAAAATAGCATATAAATCACATAAGATGGACATAATTTACTTATGTTTAATAACTACGAAATCACATCCAAACAAGGTATAAAACATATACAAACATGGCATGCATCAATCATAGTAAAGAGTTTGGCTTAATTACGCCTTGAAAATGAATGTGCCAAGCTCAATTTTGTTATCTGTGAATTTATGAATTTCAAATAAAACCAATATCGTTATCGGTAGTCAATATTATTCTCGGCATTCAATATTGTCGTGCGAGGCTCAAAAGTCATTATTATATTTATGCATAGGTTTGGTTTACGTAACCAACTATAGCGTAATTCATAGTTTCTCAATTGCATTCTGTTGTAACTTCATGAAGCCTATACAACCCAAATACCCTTCACATGAATATGGCCCACATTTACTTCTATGGAATTTAGCCTAGTTCATATTCAAAGAATTTACAATATTTATGCTCTTTGCTAATAGTTCATGACAAGCACACACCTAAGGTTTAATTTAGGTTTTCAAATAATTATAACTGAATAACATATTCCTAATTACATGATCATAGACTCAACATACAATAAGACAGAAATTGACTCACCTTCCTATTTTATCCAAATTTGTGGCAAGGTTAATTTGTGCAGAATGTCTTAGATATCTTTAAACAATATCTCCACCATCCAAAATCTTGTTCATGGTGTTAGAAAAAGAACTCCAAAGTTTCGTGTCAATCTGATAACATTTCACTATCAGATTTTATAAACAATAGTAACTACTTTTGGGACCTACAAATTTTCTTTCTTTCCTTCATCTCTTAGGGTTCTTCTTTTCTAACTCTCTTTATATAGATAAGTTCTAACCCTAATTTGGCTAATTACTATTTGGTCACTCGATCTTGTACTATTATCTAAATTGATTTTATGATTCTCACATTCTCTCCCCCTTAAAAGAAAGTTTGCCCTAAAACTTCTAAAGGTAAAAACTGATATTCTTTCTACTTGATAGTTTGTGACATTGAAATTTTCATTTCTTTTAATGATTGAAGCACTCTACATATACACCTAATTTTCACTTGTATAAATTCTTAAGTAAAATAATATTATGATTATGTATTCAATAATTGTGTTGCTTATATTAAAGCCTACATCTAGCTCACAAGTCCTTGTATTAGTTTATAACTCTCTTGTGCTTTATGCTTTCTAACTTCTATTAAAATAATTTGAGTTCTCACAACATTATCTAGTTTTCCATCTTATAAAGTAGCTGCTCAAAGTCAACAATCAAATATAAGGTATCTAATTATTGCAATATTAAACTCCAAATAGTAAGCAGTATTATCACACGTCTTAAATGTTATCAGAAACCAAGCCTACTAGAGGCAGAGGAGGATATCTCACTTAGAATAAGCTTTGGCAGCTATTATTATTGTTATGGGAAAAAGTAACGAGGTATCAAGGATGATCTCTTGATAACTTGGAGGCTCGTCTTAAGGCCAGTTTCATGAAAACAAGTGATCAGACGACCACCACTACCTTAATAAGCTAAGCTCCTCTAACCAGGCTCTATGGCCCGGCCTCCTAACCAAGCGTTAATGTCTAGCTTAAGAACTAAGATACAAATAGAAGCTTTGAGCTTGATAAAAGATTTGTATGGTTGATTGATTGATGATGATGCCTTCCTTGAGCATACCTTATATAGGCAAAGGATTCCATCTTCTCTTTATATTCGGACTCTATCTTCTCCTTGTACTCAGACTCTTCTAATGCCTATCTTCGGGGATGCTTATCATTATCATGCTAGTTAGGCCTATCTTATCTTCCACATCTATCTCAGGGAAGGTATGTAATCTTAGGTCTCAGAGTCCCCTATCTCAAGTGTGCAGCTTGCAACTACCTTCTTTTTGCCCTTCTCAGTAAATGGCACTTTGGTTGGATTACCTTCAAAGGATGCTTGGCCTTGTTCTTGGGTATCTATTTCTTTCTACTCTTTGGACCCATGTACTGAACCCTTATTCTGATCCTCTCTTATAAAAGGGTTCTTGTCTGGTGTCTTTCTATTACCAAGTCTTGATACCTTGCCTTTCTCAAGGTCTAGGATATCACCTTAGATTTGCCAACCTTGTTTGATGGCCGTGTTATGTTACACCACAGACAAGCTCAGAAGAGCCTCATACTCTCAGAGTTGAGCCTTGTGATCTTCTAGTAATATTTTAAGGTCTTTGGTGATCTACCTCTATGCTTGGACCTTCCTTTCCAGGCATCATTTTTGTGTCTTCATAAAGATTTCAGGTAGGAAAGGTTTTAGCAAGGGTCTCTTTTCTCCTAACTGACTGAAGACACTTTGTCTTGTGATCATGTCTTCTTGTAGATCAGCCTTGATGTGAGAGTGATGCATATATCCATATGTGGGGTACCTAGGTGACTTTGGGTGGCCATTTTACCCCCCAGATATCTTTTTCATATCTTCTACCACCTTTTTCCCCTTGTGTCCAGACAAAGGTCTTTTTTTTCTTAGTCAACCAAAAATACTCTATCTTGCACTTATGCCTTCTTGGAGGTTGACCTTAACATGGGGGTGAGACCTTTATCTACCTTCCATGACGTATCTAGGTGACTTAGAATATTTCTTCTGCCCCAAGATTTCTCCTTTAAGCCTTTCGGAGCCTCTTGTAATTCTCTGAAAGCACTCTTTTCTTTAAGCACCTCCCTTAGATCCTCTAGTTGTTCTTTCCTGAGGGTGTCTCTTGTGCCTATAACCCTCCTTTTCTGAAGTAAGTCTCGTAGGTCTTCTAGGGGTGGCCTACTCTTATCTCACTCATCAACTTCCTTATCCTTCTTCAAGCTCACCATTGATATTAGAGCTACAAATGGGGCCATTGGTAGTGCTTCTTTTATGAACTTCAAGCATCCATCTTTTATAGTTTATTGTATCTGGTTGCAGAATACTATATAGTTAGATGTGTTGTATGATTTACTCGCATGCCACTTGTAAACCTTATTGACTTTAGCTCTCTTTTATCCAGAATCTTGTGACCATTGGGTAGGATGATCTGCTAGTTCTTAAGGAGGTTGTCAAAGATTTCATCCCCCTTGGTCATATCAAAAGAGTAATCTCTTCCTACTTCAACAAGTCCCTTTGTCTAGCTGGTTTGGTTACTGGGACGATTGAACTCATTAGGTAGTGATACTTTCTTTAATATCAAGCTTTCATATTCATAAGGGTTACCCTTGATGAGTTCACCAGCCGTCTCCTTAGCTATCATCTCTTTTCCTTAATTATCTCAATGTTGATTGTCTTTTAAGTGGTCGATCTGAAGGGTTGGGTCGTACCTATAGGTACCTTTGGAAGATGCAGCTTTTCTATCTCTCTCTTCAATCAGCTGTTTGACCATATTTGCCTTTTGGGCTAACTCAGCAAGGTCCCAAAGCCTTTCGACTCTTAATCTCTCTCAGATTGAGAATCTAAGCCCTTATATAGCCAAGACTCCTAGATCTGAGTTGGTTAGGCACCTATTTTTTGCTTTCCTAAAGCAAATCAGGAATTTCTCCACTGATTCCCCTTCTAAATATTGTATATAAGCAAAATTTGAAATGGTGGTGGTTGGTTCTACTCGGAAGAATTGAATATGGAACTTTTGTTCCATCTCTATCCAACTCCTTACTGACAATGGCAGAAGATTAATATACCAAGTGAAGGCTATCTTAGTAAGGATCATTGGGAATAGGCACAAGCAAAGTACATCACTATTTGTAACTTCTCTATATTAGATATTAAACTGTACTATGTGTTCTACGGATGACTTACTATCCTCGCTTGAGAACTGGGTAAAATCTAGTATTCGGTATCCAGTTGGATAATTGACCCTATCATATGCCTCTGGGTAAGGCTTGATAAACTTGGGTCATTGTGTCTTCCCTGCCTCAATTCCCATGTCATTAAGTACTTGAGCCACCAACTCCTTCTGGCGGTTCAAGTCAAAAAACCCTTGGTCTTGTACCTTAAGAGCTTCTTCATCGAAGTCTTTGACGGGGGGTTGTTATTGGCCTGCACTTGGCTGTGGTGTTCCAAACATCAGTTGATGGTTAACTTGGTCGATTTTATCCTCTTCATAACCTGGCCATCATAAGCCTTGTATAGGAGTTGAGGTCCTGGTGAAGATAGAGTTGTTCTTTGTGTTCTCTCTTCCATAAACATTGCCTCAAGTATTCACTCTAGGCAAATGTGTCCTTTCTTGGGCTGTTTGATATCAGCCTTGGTTCATAGTTACTACCTCTTGCATTGGTAGCCTCATAGTTTTTAATGCCATCCGTCTCTTGAATCCCCCATATAGTTGACATTTAGGATAGATGATATTTTGGAATCCTTATAGGTAGACCTCCACTAGTTATACTTAAAACTCTTTGGGTCTGATCAAAGATATAATTGGTGAGAAGTGGTAGTGGTATGCATACCCCTTTGTCTTTATTGAGTGATCTCTTAGAGGACTCAGCCTGATCAAAGAGCTCTTGAGTCTGACGTTGGTTCTCCTTTATGGTTCTTTAGACTGTCTCCTCGACATGGCTTTGGACCTCAGTAATCTAGGTGACCATCTGGTTATGTAGCCATCAGTGTGCTTCATCATGCTTTTGATCTTCTTTGGTCACCAATTTCTTGATCTGGGTAGATATTGCTTTATTCTCTAATGTCAGTTTTCCCATTTTCTCCATCATTTGCCCCATAATTTGCTCCATCATTTGTTTTATCTGGGCTAGGGTATTTTGTCCTACTGAGATAATAACTAATTCTTCACTAGAGGTGAAATCAGATAACTCTTTGGGAGAAGTTATATTGGTTGGCTCTTTAGAGGAAGCCGTATGGTCCAGCTCCTTGAAAAGAGTCATGTTGAAAGTGATGTTCCTCCTTATACCTATTTGGGAGCTAGTAGGTATGGCTAACTCGTTTAGGGGTGCTATATATATTGGGTTCCTCGGCTCTTTGGGAAGAGCTGCCTTAGTTGTATTTTTCTCAACAGGGTGTTGGGGAGAGGGTGGTATATTGTTCTTGGTCATCTTGTTGGAACAGGTTTGCCTCCTTCTCTAGATGTCCTCTTAGTCCTACTAGGCATGCTAAAAAACTATTGTGGGAAAAAAGTAACGAGGTGTCAAGGAAGATCTCTTGACGGCTTGGAGGCTCATCTCAAGGTTGGCTTAATAAAAACAAGTGATCAGACGAGCACCACTACCTTAATGAGCTAAGCTCCTCAAACCAGGCTCTACTGCCTGCCTCCTAATCAAGCGCTAATGTCTGGCTTAAGAACTAAGTTATAAATAGAAGCTTCGAGCTTGATAAATGATTTGTGTGGTTGATTGATTGATGATGCCTTCCTTGAGCGTCCCTTATATAGGCAAAGGATTTTATCTTTTCCTTGTATTTGGACTCCATCTTCTCTTTGTACTCGAACTCTCCTAATGCCTATCTCTAGGGATGCTTAGCCTTATCATGTACTAGAATCTTTATTGCCTAATTTACTGGGACTTATCTTTTCTTGTTAATTTGGAGCCTAAAATTATCTTCTCTAACAGCGTACAGTCTCATAGCCCTTCTGGCACCTCGCCTAGCTCTTTGCGTCTTCTTAAGGCAAGTAGGCTCTTTGAACCTCCTTAAGGCAAAATAAGATTTCATGCCTCCTTAAGGCAAAGTAAGCCCATTATGCCTCCTTAAGACTCTTCATAGCCTTCCAAGGTGAAATAAGCTTTCGGTACCTCTTTAAGGTAAAATAGCCTTTTCAAGGCTAAGTAAGCCCTTTATGCCTTCTTAAGACTCTTCACATCCTTCCAAGGTGAAATAAGCCTTTAGCAACTCTCTTAGATGAAATAAGCTCTTAACACCTTCCTTAGGCGAGGTAAGCTCTTGACACCTCCATTAGGGGAGGTAAGCTCTCGATACCTCCTTAGGCGAAGTAAGCTCTCAACAGCTCCCTCAGCTGAGGTAAGCTCTCAATACCTCCCTTAGGCAGGGTAAGCGCTTAACACCTTCATTAGGTGAGATAAGCTCTTTGCACTTTCTCTCACAGAAGACAAAATGTCTCTTCACACCTCCCTCATACGGAAGGCAAATAAAGGTCTTCATACCTTCATTCCCAAAAACCAAGTACACTCCTCCTTTCGAAAGGCAAGGAAAACCTAAATGAACCCCCTCTTATGGAAGGAAAAATATATTTTTTAGTCACTCTTGGAAGGCAAAGTACTTCGGGAAGTCACTCCCCCCTTATTTAAGACCACGCCCATATCCCTTATAAGGAGGTAAAAATTCTCTTTTAGTCACTCTTGGGAGACAAGGTACTTATGAAAGTCACACTCTCACTTTTCCAAGAGCCACTCGCATATCCCCCTGCAAGGAGGTAAAACTTCATTTTTTATCACTTTTGGGAGGTAAAGTGCTTATGGAAGTCACTTATCTCCCCTCCTTTAAGTCATGCGTAGGACCCCCATTACAAGGAGGTAAAATTTCTACTTTGGTCACTTATGGGAGACAAAGTGCTTATGGAAGTCATACTCCCCTTCCTTTAGCCAAAGCACATATTTCCCTTTGGGAGGTAAAACTCTACTTTAGTCACCTTGGGAAGGTAAAGTGGTTCATGAAGTCACTTGCACCCTTCTTTAAGCCACCTTATGAAAGTAAAGTTTCCAATATAGTACCTTCCTCAAGGAAAATACTTTGTGAAGTACTAAAAATGGTTGCTCCCAAAAGGTTAAATTACCATAACACCACTTTGGGAGGAAATATTATTTTCGTGTTCCAACAATTATAAAAAGTTTTGACGGACAAAATTTTGTAATGATCCAGCCACAGGTATGACTTATTAGCTACTTTAATATTGCTACTAAGAGATTTACTTATTTTAATAATGGCGGGAATACACAGTTAATTTTTTTTTTATAGATGTTACAAAAAAAAAATTGTTAAAGTACTAGAAATTGATATACGAAAACCTTTATATGAAGGCAAAAAGAAACAAATTGGGTAACTACCCACTATTCAACTCTCTATTCAAAAGATTGTGGAGCACCTCGGTCAAAGAAGCGAGATCTTCTTTTAAATGTTGTGGTCAATAATCTCGGTAAAATTTTCTAATGAAAAACTCAGTGGGACAAACTCTTGAAAGAACATCATGATATCGCAAGTGGTCCCGATGAATTATTATAAGCCGTACGAATACAACGATAGAAACTAATTTCCCACAAGTCATGAAAATAAACCTCGAAATAGAAAGCAATGCGAACGTTCGAAATAACATAATCATAACCAATCTCT
>SOPF01029019.1:0-41867 GCA_012979155.1 Hypericum perforatum | reverse complement strand
GCTGCCCATTCTGTTCCAAGAGGAACCACTTGGATGAACACGGAGCCAGGCCTCATGAATAGCAAGTGTGTCATGGCAGCACCGTGGACACCGATCATTACATCGCTCGAGTTTAGTGATTGGTATATCCTGGCCAGTTCTGTTGTCGGGTCAGGCCTCACAATTTCGACAGAATAGCCGATTTCTTTAGCCATTTTGACCAACAGATCCTCATTTGTTATGGCTCTGGACCCGTTCCGCGATAATATGACCAGCTTAGGCGTATTCCGTGTCTGAGGTTGCAAAGCTTCTCTCTGTTCATCTTCGATCAAGTCTTTTATCCGTGGCGCGTATGCTCTGTCTAAGAGCTTGCGGAAATCAACGATAGTCCTGTTTTCTTGCATCAACAAAGGATCAACAGTTAGCTCGTCGTGGATCCTAAGGCCAACAATGGCTTCGGGGAAGCAATGCGTCCTCTTGTCTCCGTTAAAATCAATGGCAGGATAATCGGAAAGCTGGGAGAGAATATCCCCATATTTCATTATCCACCACTCATGGTACTCTTGGATCACAAACACGACCTTCTTCTTGAACTGCCGCGAGGTAATGTACAGAGGCAGGATGCCATCGTTGAACTCGTGGTAGAGATTGCCAGTATAGCCAGAAGTTGAGAAGAACACAGCAGGGACGTTATGCTTCACAT
Source organism: Hypericum perforatum (assembly GCA_012979155.1). Taxonomy (NCBI): domain Eukaryota; kingdom Viridiplantae; phylum Streptophyta; class Magnoliopsida; order Malpighiales; family Hypericaceae; genus Hypericum; species Hypericum perforatum. The sequence continues at coordinate 41,185 of SOPF01029019.1, read as the reverse complement.
CACAACCATGGTTGTTACTCAACTCGTCCCGCTGCTTCATAACAAGGTCTAGTTCGCCAACCCTGTCCATTGTGCCCTTTTCCCACTTCCTAGTGTATGGCTTGATCTTTTCTTGTTGGATCACAGCCTCATTGCTCTCCATTGCAGACGAGACATGCTTCGTTTTTCCTGTGCTGTTTATCGAGGTGTAAAGAAAGATGGAAGAAGAAACTGAATGTGTTCTTACATCTCCTTTCATTACACAAACATCGGTGCGACGGCTGGTTCTATCGCAGCATATGGTGCCTGATTTAGAACCAAAAAGCGCAAAGAATGTGTTAAAAGTTGGTCATGTCATGAAGTAAAGTTTTGTCATAATTTTTAAAAATCAAAAAATCGAATTTCAACTAATTCAGAGAAAATTAAAGAGGGTTGACTTTTGTAACCATTGTATGACTCCATTCCCATCGTAACACTGTCAAACCAAAGAATTGGTTTTTTCAACTCAAAATATAAGTTCAACTAATTTTACAGAGAGAATAATAGTAGCTTTAATCAATCTTCCAATAGTCAGTTTTCTGGAATCAATTTCCATCTTAAGACTCCATCCACCTAAAGAATGGTTCTTTTATTAACTTTCACGATGGGAAAAGGCCGAAATGATGAGATTCTTTCCTGTTTATGCCAACTTTCCTGTTTATGCACATGAAGGACAAAGGAAATCCGAAGAAGAGAAAATCAAATAATACACGGAAATCTAGACAGGGGAAGAAGAGAGGAGAGGAGCATTTCTAGTGCTAACCATTAGAAACTGAAGAGCACAAGGTGGCTTTTGCATCAACCAAACTCTGTTTGTACTCACCACCATAAGAATCTGCACCAAACAAACAAAGACCCCCATATCAATAAAGCATATATCTTTGAAACAAACAGAGAAAGGCAAAACAAACCCAGAAAAGAAAATATAAAAAAGAAAAGCGGTAGAGGAAAAAAAGGAGAAAGGCTTACATGAAAGGGAGAAGGAGGAGGAGGAGCCAAAGATGTTGGGGACAAGAACAATAAGGCAACAAGAGAGAAGGGTAAGGAAAAGGAGGTAGAGAAGCTTAGGCCTTGCCCGTGTCTTGTAGTAACAACAGTAACCAGAGCTTGGACAGAACATAGCCTCACAATCCTCCACCTTTTTCATTTGCACCGGGTACCTCTGGTAGTGCACCATTTTTGGGTTTTGGCTTTGACCAGCTTTTCTCTTTTTCTCTCTATTGCAGCAAGAGAATTGAGAGAGAAGTTTTTAAAACCCAGTTTGGACAAGGAGAGAGAGAGAGAGAGAGAGAGAGAGAGAGAGACCTTATATATATATTAGGAAAATAAGAGATGGGCTATTGGGGGAAAGTGTTTCTGGGAAGTGGAGAAGTTTGAAACTTTAGAGAGAGAGAGAGAGAGAGAGAGAGAGAGAGAGATAGATTCCTTCTGCCCTCTGTCTGGTTCCAGCTAAGAAGAAGATGATAGTGAGAGGAAGGAAGTTAATTAGTAGTATTTAGGACGAAAGAAAATGAGTTTGTTCAAAGAAAGAGATGCGTGGAGAAAAAGGGGGGATTACATTTACATGTGATGTTGTTGTGGGCATTCTTTTATACCTTTGTGTGTTGCTATCGGGGAATAATAGAGAGAGAGAGATATTATTAGTTTCCGGGTAGGGGGGATGACTAGCTTCCTGCCCTTTTTTTTTTTTGGTAGAATAAAATAAATTTTGAAGTTTTAAAAAGTATTAAATTATTTTTTCAATGTTAATTTAATCCCCACAATTTAAGATAATCTTTCTAAATTTAAGTTTTCAAAGAAAATAGGAAGGAACAGTGGAGCTAGCCATGGATGACCTCAACCATTTCCAGGGAATGACTTTTAATTGAGTTGGCGTACAAGGAGAAGTTGCCGAGAACTGAGGTTTCTTTGCTTCCTTTGATTGGTGACCGTTCTACAGCTAGCGATAATAATTCATTTAATCTTGTTTAATATAACAGATACTTAGTGATATTGGAATAATTGTTAGTCTACAAAACAAATGATGGTTGCTAATCCTTCCCGTTCTAAACTGACCATATGGATCTCACGCGTTCTCCATTAGCGCGTAAGTATTATATATCTGTCTTACGCGCATAGTTTAGTATTTTAGTTTAAATTCAATAATTCATAATTAGGTTGACACTAATCTGTCATTAGTTGGTTTAAATGCATGTTGGTCGACTCCTTGTCTAGTCCGAAACCAAAAAAAAAAAACTCATGGTTTTGGATTAATTGTAACAATATTGTTTCCGTAGCTTACACATCTCACGTTCTATAAAATAATGGTACGTTTTTTTAATTTTCAACCCTTATCCCCGCCCGTCTAAATCTATATGGGAGACCGAACTAATATTTTCCTAGCCATTCAATTTTGACCAAAGTTTAATGCAGTATGCTATGAATGAAGAAAGCCTTTATATTTCAATACATTTTTTAATAAGTAAAAGATTTTATTACCCACCAAAGAAATTACACCAAAGGTGCACAAAGTGCATTACACCAAAAGTGTCGGAAGACACAAACGCCTAAAGATTACACCAAAGGTGCGCAAGCGCACTACATCTAAGCAACGCCTAAAGCCCAATGCGACCAAGCCCACACTGCCAAAGGATGGATCAAAACGAACCACGTGCCGCCTCCTTAAACTGTTGGATGATCTCAGAGGGATCGCCATCCCAAAAGCATCCGAGTCTTTGCGCTAAATCCCATGCCTCCTTAAACTCATGTGTGGTTTAAAATTGCAAAGTAATTGATCCATTCGACTTTTCTGTGGAATCCTAACTAAAATTTTCCTTCTAATCCGAAATATAAATTTAAGTATAATAGAACTTCAACTTAATACATACGATACACTAAATAGGAGAAGAAATAAGGAGATATCAACTCTGGGACTCAAAACAGTTCCGTCCGTCTGTTTGGGCATAGATACTTTCGATTTAACATGTGTATTGCCCATTCTTTTGAGCATGTAATCACACGGAAACTGTGTATAATTTGGTGTCTAGTTTGGATAGGAAATATTTAGTTTTTATACTATTTGCTATATGAATTTATTGAACCAACTAATTTAAATTCAGGTTTTGTAAATTTTTTTAAATGCGATAAAATTTTACATACAATTATTAACACTAATATATTTTAGAAAAAAATTAACTCAAGATCTGGTTAAACACAATACTCGTATCAATTAATATATGCACTCGTTGGTAAATATTTAATTAGGGGACGAGAGGAGCTAGCCGGGGATGACTATTTCCATTAAATGGCTTTCAATTCAGTTGGCGTGCAAAGAAAAAGTCAACGATAATTCAGGTTGCTATTGCTTGGTCCGTTCAACATCTAGAGATGCTCATTGTTTTAATCGTGTTTAAACTTTAATGTACAAAGGATGCTACTCCTTTCCATTCTAAATCACCATCTGAATCTCACGCATTTTCCATTAGCGCGTAAAGATACACTTAATGTTGTATTGCGAAAAATCATTTTATTATCGTGTGATTCAAACTCGATAATTTGAATCAATCTTCATCCATTAAAATCTTTATTTTCAACGAGAACTTACTCGAAGTAAACTGGTTGAAACAACATCGTTTTAGTCAATGTTTTAAAAAATGCAGACCACTAGTCGGACTATTAATCAGGGCCAAATATGGTTCATTTTAGCCAAAAAATCAGATAGCAGCTTGAACGCCAAATTTTGTTTAGACTGCTCAGTCAACTTACTCCATATGATACGAAAAAATGACTAACCATAGTTTTTAAATTGGCGGTTTGACCAGTGGTTGGACCGGTCTGACCACCAATCGCCCACCCAATTGGCCAAAAAATCATAATCAGCTCGGTTACCTAACGAATTGGCCATTTTTTGGGGTTTTCCAGTCCGACCGGAAAACAGGACGGTTCAACCAGAATTATTGACTGAATTATTTTTTTTGTTATTCGAGATTAACCATTCGTAAAGATACTTTATTTAGTATATTTTATAAAAAATGGTATTTTTATATGTTATTATTAATTTATTACATAATATTTTTATATAAATACCTATATATATTTCAAAAAAATACAAAAAATATAATTTTTTAAAAAATATTAAATCCGGTCTGACTGACTATCTGACTAGTCAGACCGGTCCGATCTGAGATCGCTCAACAAATAGGGTCGATCTTCGGATCGTTTTTCAAAACTATGTGACTAACCAAATATTTTAAAATGTTAAATTTTGGGGGAAAAGCAAAAAAGACCTCAATTGTAGTTTTCTAACCAATAAAAATAAAAAGCTAATTTCACTAATCTAACATAATTTTATAACATATTTGAATTTAATTTATTTTTGGTTGTTAAATTCATTTTTGAACAAATTGTACATCAAGGTCGGTAAATATTTCAAATTCTCCTCCTATATTTTTTTTCATAAAAATGAACTTATTTTATCTTACTCAGTAATTGTTAATATACCGTTTCAAAAAAAAAAGTAATTGTTAATATATTAACAAATCCTAATTCGACTAACCATTTAACCAGATGAAAAAAAATTCTGATTTACCTTCCCATTCATTTTTTGAAACATTGATTTTAGTAACTATAAGTACATACCAAATTAAATTTTTATCATGGTCCTCGATCAACACCCGTCTCATCTGTTACTCCTCTTCTTCCAGGACGGCTACAAGCGCCCCGAGGTCAGGGTCCACCTTTCATACCACCTCTGGAATTAGAACACAATTAAACAATTAGAATTAAAATATCAAGAACACCGACCTCCACTTTCAACCTTCGATGCCACTTCTCTTCCAGCAATCCCTAATTCGAATCCAAACCTTACATCAGCTGTTAATAATAAATGGATGTACTGGAGAGAGAGAAAAAAAAACTACATATATTTTCCTGTTTTTGGTCGAAAAATGGAAACTTGAAGGTGGGTTTGTTAGAGGGAAGAGAAGATGGAGGAGTCTTTTAAGTTATAACATGGAGAATATGGAGTCGACTTTTAAGTCAAAATACAATGTTTACAACCATTATCCCGATATACTATACTATACATACCCTCGCACTCTCTCTCGACTAATCCAGTTTAGTATTTGTGCACTAGTAAGTAAGTATGCTTAGCCCATTTCAATTGATTTAAACAAATTCTGATTTTTTGCACTTAAAATCAAAATTATATAATAAAGGTATATCAGCCTAGCCGATGAGAACAGAGCACCCTATCTCTAATCTCTTCAGATGGGGCCACCAACCTCGGGCCCAATGGCAGGCAAATCATCCGGGTACTCAAAATGGATATGTTCTCTTTTTTATTTGTGCCTTTTCCGATTGAGAATGTGAATTAAGTGTTTAAAAATAAATAATTCAATTCTAGGATTGAATGAAGCGATAGAAGAAGTATAACATGTCAAATGACTTGTAGCCCGCCACGGTGCCACAGTTTGAAGAGATAGATAGTCTCCGGAAGCATCCAAAATCTTGGCCTTATCCACCCCTTAGATTATTATTTATACTGTAAAGAACTACATTCTCAACAAGCCCGACAAGTACTTTCACTTCCCTTTTTTAGAACTCCTTTTGATCTGATTCACCTAGTCCTCATTACAGAAGCTAGCTACACATTTAGGATTTACTTATTGTGTTGTGTGTTCTTTCTTTGTCTAGAGATTGGACAAGAAAATGAGGTTCAAGATGGGTTTATGTTGATTTCATAAGAGAAGACATCGAAGACACGGGCAATGTAAATTTGTGTACATAGGAAGGAGCAATTGGATCTTTCGAGTACTTGTTTCCCGTAGAAGATAAACAATTCTTGAACCTAGAGTAACATTTAACCAAAAATAAAGATCACAATATAATATTTAAAATAACAAAATCAATATTGTAAAGTGGAGAATCCAACATTTCTTAACGTAAAAATTAAAAACAACTTTATAAAGTAGAAAATTTTAACAATTTTGAATTGATTATCAAAAAATTTAATATCATATTAGAATGACTTACAATCTTCCTTCAATCATAAATATGAAAATTTGATTAACCCAACTTACCGGGAAGGAACCTGACCATAAAACAGACAGGCGGAACCGCCAGTTCCACCCCAAGCAAATCCTAACCGTCCACCAGTCTCCGAAAGCAGATCCGACGGCCTCGAGCCACTGCATCTGTCTATAAATCAACTCCACCAGCTGGCCCCACCCCCTCTCGAACCCAAACTGGGTATGGGGGACACAGTGTGCTCCGAGTGCGTGCTCGTGCTCGAGTCCCACTCCATCGACGAGACCTCCGAGTGGCGAACCTTCGCCAACGAGTCCGGCGACAATGACCCCGTCCGTGTCGGCGGCCCCACCAACCCCCTTCTCGCCGACGGCGGCCTCACCACCGTCATCGCCAAGCCTAACGGCTCCTCCGGCGACTTCCTCTCCTCCTCTCTCGGCCGCTGGCAGAACCGCGGCTCTAACCCGGACCGCGGTCTCATCCTCGCCTTCAAGACCATCGCCACCATGTCCGACAGGTATATGCTCCTCTTTTCCTTCATTCCAATTCCAATTCCGTTTCCTTTCGTTTTTTTCAAAAAAATAAAATAATTGAATTTCGATGCTGATTTTTTTTTGTTTTGCTCTAGGCTGGGTCTTGTTGCCACCATCAAGGTATCGTCACAACGTTCTTCAAAAAATATGGATTTCTGTCGCGGTTTGGATGCGTATTGAATTTGATGAATGTAGGGAGGGAGAGAGGGAGGGTGTAGTGTGGATATCTCCGTGATGTTCATCTGATTTTACTAGCTATTCGGCTACGGAGATTCCGTGATAATCATCTGATCATCTCCTTGATGATCTTCAGCTTGGTTTATGTGTCGGATCCGCTTGGAGTTTAGGTTTAGTGCTGGCATGGATCCTCAGCAGCACCATTCGGGCAACATGGAGAACGGCTGCACATCAAAGTACAACGGCACTACATTGTCTTATCTGACGTTGAAAAATAGATGTCCTGTTGTGATGTGCTGCCGTGTCCAAGTTGTTCCGATTGGTGCTCAAGGAGTCATGTTGCCAGCACCCAATCCACCCCCACCCCCGTTTAGTGCTGATGATATCCTCTGTGTCCATGTAAGGCCAGGGTATCTCAGGTCTCCCTCGTTTTAACAAACAAATCTGACTGTAATTGTTATGAGAAACTGCATTGTTTAAGTGCATGCAGTTTTTTTTAATCTCAGATACTTTTCCGTCTTTTTTGGAGGAACATGGACTTTTTTCCACTTGAGAGAGGCTATTTAGTTATTTGACAGAAAAACAAGGATCATGTGTGAAGACTGTCCGTGTAGTATGTGCTTTTATGTCATTGGTTGTTTGCTATTCTGTTCTCAAATGTGTAGATCTTCCGTTTCAGTGTTAATTATGTGTTCTCTCGTAGTGCATTTCATTCCAATTTGAAGGATCGGGCCAATGAAATTTATAAGAAGGTGGAGGATCAGAAGTCCAGTAGAGGAAGAAATCAGGACGCATTATTAGCGGCTTGCCTTTACATTGCTTGTCGACAAGAAGACAAACCACGCACTGTAAAGGGTACAACCTGTGACCCTTTTTTAACATCTGGATGCATCCTAAATTTTTTTCCCCCATGTATTTGAGCTCCTTTGAACTTTGTGAATTTCGCTAGAAATTTGCTCTGTTGCAAATGGAGCCACAAAGAAAGAAATTGGTCGGGCAAAAGAATACATAGTAAAACAGCTTGGTTTGGAGGCTGGCCAGTCTGTCGAGATGGGGACAATACATGCCGGGGACTTTATGGTGCGCTCTTGTCTTTTATTCTGTGGCTGGAATGCCGTAGCAAGTATTCTGATAGTTTCCCTAATTGCTTTCAATACATAGTAAAAGTTGGTTGGCGACCATAAAAAAATTTCTTATTTGTGATACAACTTATTTTATAGAGGCGTTTCTGTTCCAATCTTGGAATGACTAACCAAGCTGTTAAAGCTGCCCAAGAATCTGTTCAGAAATCGGAAGAGTTTGATATAAGGTACACTCTGCATTCCAATATCTTTTCATCTGTTATGTGGGAGTCACGTACCGCCAGCGTAGGACTAGTTTGAATTCAGTAAATTGGTAGCAGTCTAATACTTCTTTATCCATTTGTTAGTTTGTTGAGTAGTTCATTTCAATTATTTATCTTTAGTCACAGGTTAGGTCTGATCTGTGAAGAACCTGGGAAATGTAAATTGTTTGTGTTATTGGCCAGAACATCCAATTTTCTGTAACTTACTCTCTCTTGGCTTTAATTACTTCCAGGAGGAGCCCTATCTCAATTGCAGCTGCAGTCATATACATCATAACCCAGTTGTCCGATGAGAAAAAGCCTCTTAGAAGTTTGATCAAATATATTTATCTCACCGCATCTGCTGTTTGCTCCTCTCGGGATAGCTAATATACTAATCTGTTCTGCCATTTTGTTTCCGAATTTCTATTCGGTGCCTATAATATCTCCCCGATGTCACTTGGCTGCTAGTTTAATAGGTTGTCGTAATTTCGTCTACCGAGTTTCTGATCATGTGTGTGCTGATATGGTAAGTCATTGGTTGCAGATATTTCCCTTGCGACTGGAGTTGCGGAAGGGACGATTAGGAATTCTTACAAAGATCTATACCCACACTTAGTAAAAATAATACCAAGCTGGTATGCTAAAGAAGAGGAGCTGAAGAACCTCTGCAGCCCTTAAATTATAGAGTGAATTATTCCGGGAATAGAAAACACTAAATTCTTGGTTTTAAGACTTGGACTTGAATGCTTAAAACCTGAAGAGATGCAAAAACTTACAGAATTGCTTTTACTACCATAACCTTTAGTCGTCTGCTTTCAGTTGGTTCGGAACGTAGGGAATTGAGGAAAGAATAGAATTGCTAGTTGTTTGTTTCTAATTTATTTATTTAAACAACCTACATTCTCCTAGTTACCGTGACATACTGACAGGGACGGAGGTACATGGTCCCTTGTGGGGGCAATTGCCCCCACAAAAATTTTTTTTTTGGTATATATTTAATAGAAAAAAAGAGTTTGCCCCCATTAATATTGACTAATTTGCCCCCATTTAATTTTTTTTTGTCAATTGCATGAAATAAATAAATATTTTGCCCCCATAGTATAAATTTTCTGGATCCGTCCCTGCATACTGACATATGCTTTGGTGATTTGTGACAACTTTCTTTGATTGGGAACATAGAGAAGTTCGATTCTTATTAAAATAGTTCCTGAGTTTAAAAAATAATAATTAAATAATTAGTACTTCTGACCAACTAATGTCTCAAATTAGAATATGAGATTAGTAAAGGTACTTAGCTGATCTTTCGTGTTGTAATTTGAGACAGTATTTTACGAATTTCGTGTTGTAATTAGAGACATAAACTGGTCGGAGTAACTAATGAATGTAATTTTAAGAGATTCAATAACTAATTTGCTATATATAAATGGGAAGAATCTCGGTACTTTATATTAGACTAGAGAGATTTTTTAATTTTCCCCGTGAAATATTTATGTTGCATAATAATAATCAGAGAGTTCCTTAATGCTTCAGAAGTCTGACGACAAATTATGGGCAGTGCAGAAAGGCAGCACCGAATGTTAAATCTGACTTGAGATACCTTTGATAATATCTCGGAGATCTGAAACGTAAGGAACTGAACTCTTAATTTGAATTTGTGGAAGTCGGGAGAGTTTAATTAAGGAATAGATGTACAAAGATATTAATATTTAATGTGACATACGTTCTCAGAAAACTATTGTATATCGTATGTGAATCATGATTTATAACCGTCGAATTAAGAGACACGTTCATCCCAATCTTAATCAATGGCCCGAAAACGCAATCTGAACAATGTTGTTTATTTCATATGGCTTTATACCAGCGAAGAAACCTTTGGAAATAAATGAAATAAATGCAAGGTTCAAGATGAAAAATCCAAAGGCGAGAGGGAGAATTTTTTGTACTACATCAGAAAGAACATGCAAACTTTTCATGTTTATAAAGAAAATTTTCAAACTAAAAAGTAGCACTACGTGTTTTGGGGATGGACTGGGTGCATAATTAATTTTTTTTATATGAAATGATTTTTTTTTTTTGCAAAGTTCCAAAAATTACGAGACCAAAGTAAAAATAATGTTCACACGAACACATAAAAAAAATGTTAGTATTGCAGATATAAAAAAATACGAAAATATACATGTGAGGAGATTTTTTTTGCAAAAATCCACACACCGTGGCACTAAAGTGAAAAAAAAAATCCACATGGACCGCATCACACGAAGTAAATCCCGATATTGCAAAATATAAAAAGATAAACATGCCGAGATCACATGAAAGAAATGTCAATGTGGTCCATCAAAAAAAAATACACATGTCGGTATGCACGAAAGAAATGTCGGTATTGCATGAAGAAAATACCAGCGCAGACCGTCACAGATTTCATGCCGTACAAAATCGATTATTCACTCCGAACCCAATCTGTTATCAAGTGTTCCACCTGGAGGGCTCACAACGCTAGTTGCGATGACACCGTTCGTGCACGAGTACATGTGTGTGTGTGTGTGTGTGTGTGTCTGCATGACAAGTTGAGTGCTTTGAGATGCATGGGCGCTTTGTGTGATGGACTAGAATGCTCCAAAAGTTTCTGCACAAAAGGGTCGGACAATTTTGTCTTACAGAAAAAAGTTCAACTCTAATCTGGACCAAACAAAAATACTAATCAAGTATACTACATTTTACCGATTATGATGTTATCATGCATAACTAATCCACATTAAATTCAATTTTCGACTACACTATAACTTCAGATATTATATCTTCTCAAGATAATGGGAGGATTTTTAAAATATAAAATCCCCACATTGCCCATGTTTGGTTAGGGTTCCCTTCACTATGAGTTGTTGCATCCACAGTCATTGATGGACAGCAAATGTCTATATGCATGGCTCAAAAAACTTCATCTTTAGTGTTGTAATTATTTTTTCGCTATTTTATTTTCTATATTGATAGATCTGTGATTCACACAAGAGAGTTCTTAAATAAATTTCCTATCTCAAAAAAAATATAAAATGAACATACTTGTCCACTCGCATATGTTTTTGAGGTCATGTGATGAACGTGTTGGCGCGTTCTCAGCCCAGTATCACACCTCACCCCTTTCGGCGACGCCCAACAACTTGGAGATATGATGTGTCGGCGTATGAGGTGGATAACTTTCCAGATTTAATGGCTGCTGCAGAGTGACGATGACATAAATTTTTTGTAAATTTATTGACAAATTGTTAAATTTGGTTATTTTATTGACATACTGGCCGACAACTATTACGTCATCACCAAACTGGGGGATGACCATGAAAGAGTTGTTATCACGTGGACAAGATGTTGGTCACGTGGATAAGATGTTGGTCACGTGGCATTGGTCTCTTTTCTGTTAACCCTGGCAATGAAGCCAAGTGACACTCCCGCCCAGGTTCGTGTTGTTGGAACTCGACGGCCATGTGTGATATTTATTTTTTTGGGTAAAACCCACGTGGTATATATGACGTGGGCCTCTGTTTTCTTTACCGGGGACCTTATTTTTTGTTAAGTAAGCTATTCACTTTTCTTTTGTAAAGGGAGTAAGCTGTTCGTTGTCACTGGAAAAAAATAATTGACGTTCAAATTAATTTCATACTATGTGCCATTGGAAAATAAAAGCGATTTGATGTTTAGAAACGGTACTTCAACAATAAGCAATTGTGACAACAAATAACTCCAATAGCCCAAAGAAACAAGAAATAAAGTACAAATGATTTTAGGTAAGATGAAATTCAAGGTATGATAGAAGTAATTTGATATAAAATTTTACCTATCGAACATATCGACAGTATTTATGTAAAGTAGTGGAATGGAAAGTTTTTAGTAATTGTTTTAGCTGGAAATAGTAGTTTGGTCCACAATGATGCGGGTAACGTACTAACAACCAACTGGATTCGGAAGTTAGGCTTAATAATGTCGACCTACACCCTCCACGTGGGCGCCGTAGTCGGATGTCGATTTCTGAAAAAATGTCACTCTACTTTCTATTTATAATGGTTCATTATCGACATCGTGATCATCACCAGATACTTCGCTAACTTTATAAGGCGCCGAGATGTGCAATAACAAGTCATTAATTTTTAAAACAAATTTTTAATATTGATATTTGCGAGGATTATATCCTAAATTTCATATATATATATATATATATATATATATATATATATATATATCTTCATTAATTTTTTTACTAATTTTCTATTTTTTCAGTACAAATAAACTTTATTCACTGAAAAAATAATCATGAAAATAAAAAGTACTAAACATAATAATTATTACGCTATTTATATAGTGGTCGCGAACTAAAATTGACAATACAGGCCGTAAGATAATAATAGTACCCAAAAAAAAAATTATTGAGACATCTAATTAACTCGTATGAATGATAATTTCATGAGAGGACCATCCCGAGGGGTCGAGATTAATGTTCTACATTTTAAAAAACGATTTGATTTCCTCTCAATATATTTTTTTGGTATAGTCGACTGTCTTCCCTTCTTCTCCATATAAAGAACCAACGCCTACCTCCCCCATTGTCCAAATATACCTTACACCACAACAAACTAGACAAAGTCTCAACATCCAAAGCCTAATAATAATAATAATAATAATAATACATATTTAAAAAAAAAACCAAATGGGAGGCCACAACCAAGAAGTGGTAGTATTGATGGTGCCCCTTCCAGCTCAAGGCCACCTCAACCAACTCCTCCATCTCTCCGCCCTCATTCTCTCCCACAACATCCCCGTTCACTACGCCGGCTTCGCCGTCCACAACCGTCAGGCGAAGCTCCGATCATCGTCGACGGCTGCGACCGCGGGGATCAAGTTCCACGACTTTGAAATCCCAACTTTCTCTTCCCCTAGTCCTAACCCAAGCTCCAAGGACAAGTTCCCTTCCCATTTGCTACCTTGTTTCAAGGCCTCTTCCCATTTAAGAGAGCCTGTGACCCTTCTCCTACGCTCGCTCTCGACTCGGGCTAGGAAGGTGATCGTCATCCACGATTCCTTAATGGGTTACGTGGTTCAAGAGGTGACCTCCATCCCTAACGCCGAGTCCTACACCTTCCATAGTATTTCTGCCTTCTCCATTTACCTGTTCAAGAAGCACAAGGCCAATGGAGCGAGTTTAGGGTATGGGAATTATACCGTCCCTTCACTTGAAGGGTGCTACACTGAGGAGTTCTTGGACTTCGTATCTTCTCAATATCAGTACAACGGGTTCAACTCCGGTTACATCTACAACGCATGCAGGTTCCGTACAATTTTTTATACTAGCTCGGCTATAGATTTCAAATCGTACTCAACTAGCCCGTGATAGTACTATTCTTATCAATGTTATTGGACTTATTGCATAATGGTACAAACCTTTTTTCCTTGTATTATATTGTATCCGAAAAGTTTTACTTTACGTCGTCCAACTTGTAACAGGTTGTTCGAAGGGGAGTACTTGGATTCGTTAGAGAAGGAAGTTTCCGATGGGAGAAAGAACGCGAAGCATTTTGCTCTGGGACCATTCAATCCGGTGGTGTTAAGGACCAGCTCAAAGGGGAAGAAGCACTATTGTTTAGAGTGGCTCGATAAACAGGAAACGGGTTCGGTTATTTACGTGTCGTTCGGGACGACGACGTCTCTGGAAGACGAACAGATCGAGCAGTTAGCGATCGGGTTGAAGCGAAGCAACCACAAGTTTATCTGGGCACTAAGGGAAGCAGATCAGGGAGACCTGTTCGGTAACCGAAAACACCAAGAGGACAAGGTCATCGACGTTTCGAAAAGTTACGAGGAGAAGGGTAAAGGACTAATAGTTCGAGATTGGGCACCTCAGTTGGAGATATTAGGACACGAGGCTGTCGGAGGGTTTATGAGCCATTGTGGTTGGAATTCTTGCATGGAAAGTATTAGTATGGGGGTACCTGTGGCTGGCTGGCCTATTCACTCGGACCAGCCTAGGAACGCCTTCTTGCTATCCCATGTGCTTAGAGTTGGACTTATGGTTAGGGAATGGGACACGAGAGATGAAATGGTGGGCTCTGAGGTTGTTGAAGATGTTATAAGGAGGCTAATGGGGTCAGACGAAGGGGCGGAGGAGATGCGGAGGAGGGCGGCGGAGCTCGGGGAGGCGGTTAGGAAGTCAGTGGTGGAGGAAGGTGGAAGTTCCCGATCGGAGTTTGAGTCTTTTATTAAGCATATCACTCGGTACTAAGTATTGTCACGGGCAAGCCACAAGAACTTCGGTGAAAGCCTTAATAATATTAAAGTAACAGTGGGAGTGGATACATATATTATAAAGTGTATTAGCTGAAATGGACGGGCAATCAGTGGGAGATAAAGTAACTAATTATCATAAATTGTAATTGGGATTTGTTGGTTGAGTACTAAGAAATTTGGAGAAGTAAATTGTTGTTTATTTGTTGGAATCATGATTATTGTTGTATTGAATAATATCAGGATCAACATAAATGTATCATGGGTGAGCGTGCTCCAACTATTGTGACTCGTGTAATAATGATCATGTGGATCGCTATTTCGTATCAAAAGGCATTGAGATTTTTTTATTATGTGGTAAGCAACTTACAAGTATTTTTATCCTAAGATTATAAGCAGCTTACAAGTACTTTTATCCAAAGATTATTAAAATAATAAAGTGTTAAATAAAAAAAATATTTGCAAAAACCATTTAAATAAAGTAGATCTCGAATTCAAATCCTTATTAATATTAAAGAAATCCAAGTACATTTTTACACTAGTTAATCTATTCATTTTTAAGTCTTTCATAATCAACTATTTGTTGGCTATAAATATTTGTTTGACAATTTTTATTTTTTGAAAAATTGTATTCAATTCAAATTTGAAGTGATCAATATATATGACTAGATACCAAGTTTTTAGATTCTAAAATGGACATTTAAGTATGAGTTTTCCAATAGACCCTAATCTGTTTGGCAAGTTTCTAACTCGTTATCACATTATTATTAATTGATAATCTATTAACATGAAAAGAAATTGATTTTTCTTTCTTTTTGAGTAACATGAAAAAATCTAGTTACGTTAGGTGAGAGTTTTCAATTTTTCCTTCTTTAATTTAAATTGAATTGCAAGATGTCGGTGGGAGTTATTTTGTCAACGACCGTTAAGTGTAAGTATTCAAGTTATAGTTCTCTTCTTGTCCGAAAACCTCAAGAGACCACAAACTCGATATATTTTACCAGTACCTTTTCCGAACTATAAGTATAAAAATTACCAAGTCTCTGAGATAAATATTTTAGTTAAAAAAAATTGAATGCGAATCTTAATGAGGTATTATTAAATATTTGTTAAAAAAATTAGGGTATAAAAAAATTGTGAACAATCTGTGTTTTAATTAAGACAATGGTATGTTGGGTGTTTGAATAAGCAATTAAGCAGCTAGGAGAATGTAAAGAAACTAATCAATAATTAAGAGATGATATTTGGCTCTTCAAAACTTATGCTTAAGTTTAGTCTCTCTTCAAAACTTACGTTACAGAAATATCAGATAAAGGAATAGAAACATTGACGGCTTCGCGAACAGCAAATGGTGGAAAGTATGTTTTTTGGTTATATAACACCCACAAACTGGATTCAATTAAGAGTAATTTTTTCAGATGTCAAAAAATTAGTATAATTGTATTATTTGTGATTTGAATTCAAAATAATTTGATTTAATATTTTACGTGAGGGGAAGAAATTACAAGCAAGAGGAGTAGGGAGCGCGTAACGTGTACATGTTCCATGGACATCGGGGGCCACCCGCAATTATATCGACAGTTTAGCTGAGCCTCCTGTATTTAGAATTGTCAGAAAAACCTGTAAGCGTGTTGCCTTTTTCGGGCATTTCGCTCATGTCAGATTACTGACACATCCAACTAACATTATCAATAAGGGAGGATAGATAGATCTGATACATACTAGGTTTTTTTTTATAAAGTGTTAGTAGTGTTACTGTTTTTTAGTTATTTACAAACTCGATCTTAATTTTTTTAGATGTGGTGTCTATTTAGTAATACAATTTAATAAATTATGTCATTATTATACAAATTAAATATATGTGACCAGTAAGTAGATTTTTTTATCTATGTATGAACTAACACTGATAAAAAAATCTGTGTAATAGTCTTATAAAAAATATCACTAGTACATGTATTTTCTAAGTTTTATATGCTTTATCTTTTGTGTTTCAAGTCTTTGTGTAAAATAAGTTGTATTCCATGTGCTCAAGAATTTTCGATCTTAAATTTTTTATAAGAATATCTATCTGTTGTTCAACTCGATTCATAATCATTTGCATTATAAAACTGGAGGAGAGCTGTGGATGGTCATCAGATTTTCGTTGACGACCAAAAGTATGAGGTTGAGTGTCTAACTTTATCGTTTTTAGGACTAAAATGTTCACCACGTTTTTTTCATTGAGATACAGATCTTTTATTCGCAACTATTCATATCCAATTTTTTACACTTCACAAAGTAAGTTTCAAATCTACTCCTTTAGACAACGTAATCTCGCCCATATTGCATTAAAAATGCATTGATATTCTTCATAACATCTTTTTTCCTAGTCCAAGT
The DNA here is from genome assembly GCA_012979155.1 of Hypericum perforatum. Taxonomy (NCBI): domain Eukaryota; kingdom Viridiplantae; phylum Streptophyta; class Magnoliopsida; order Malpighiales; family Hypericaceae; genus Hypericum; species Hypericum perforatum. The sequence goes on along the minus strand of SOPF01029019.1, from coordinate 24,484 downwards.
TATACCCTCCTTCGACAAACCAAAACTACTTCCTCTTACTTGATAATTCTCCCGGTCTTTAGCATAAATAGTCAACAATGATCATTCTTCATGATCGCCTGATATGACTTGATCATATTATTGATCATATCGTTGTTCAAAAAATACCCTTCTCCTTCTCCTCTTTCTTATTCTCTATCTTCTTCTGATTTTGATTCTTCATCTTCTTCTTTGTGAAAATCTATAGTTACATATAGAATCAAATTCCCAGTATCATTACTAAACTAATTGTCTCTTTGTTCATCTATACCAACATGTATAGATGCGGTCATACTAATTTTATTATAGTTATAACTATCGCTAACAAATTGAGTCTCTTGAACGGAGATATGATAATAAACATTGCGTGTCCTCTTCTTCACAGTGATATCTAATAGAATCTCCTACATCTTTTGTCCTAAGAAGTTAAACGTAAATTCAACCATGTTCTTAACATCATATTCATTCTTAATCGTATATTGGTCAAATCTTTTGTCTCCACAATAGCATCTGAATATCAATTTACAAACTTTTTCATAATCACCAACCTCCGTCTTGTCATTTACTTTTCTCCATAAGGTACAATATATATTTTATTTTTGTGATATATCAACCTTGTTTTCTTTCTACCGTGATAGTCAAAACATGTTTGATTATTATTGTAAATTACTCAATCATATTTTACTTTTATTATTACCATCTGCACATCCATACAGTATAAAATTAATATGTAATTTTCTATAATGTTTATTGAGTTTGATATATCAAATACAAAAATTAAAAAATCTTGATCTAGAATTAAAAAAACATATGTAGAGATTTGTTATTTTATTGGTCAGACTGGTTTGATCAGCCTGATTAGTTTGATCTGTCCTACTAGCTCGATTAGTCCTGTTGGTTTGACTAGTAAAATTGATTTGACCATCTCAACCGCGTCGCACAGTCTAGCTAGTCCATCAAAATTAATTGTCATGTGGTAGTTTATCGAATATTATTTTTATTAAGTTAACTAAAATTTTATCACATTAAATTTACTAATAATATACCTTAACAAGATATTATATCAATATACTAATTGACAACTAACAATCACATAAAAAATTTACTAATCTACTAATATCCAATTAGACAATTCAACGTTACAACATAAAATCAAACATTTTATTAGATAAAAAACAAATGGTAGGCAACCTCAGATTTGAAATTCATAAGAAAAGTCCATATTATCTTCCCGGAATCGTTGACAACTGTTAAGAAGTAGTGTGCCCCAGTTATTGAGGTGGTCTGATAGGGACCCCAAATATCATAAAGTAGTAAATTAAAATAGTCAATAGTCTTAATATTACTCATCGTAAATGGCAATCGAATTTATTTTGCTCGAATACAAGAATCACAATGTCTTGAAAATTTAGAAACATCCAAATCGTGAAACAAACTAATGAACTTCATCTTATCAAGAGGAATGTGGTCGAGACGGCGATGCCAATTGTGCACATCCAGACTGGTACCCGTCAACAATGCTATCCTTTGCTCCAAATCTTTGAAATAGTATAAACCATCTTGCTCCTTACCCACTCCAATCATGTTCTTAAAAGTTGATTCCTAGATCATACACCGATCACCATAAAAGATTATTGAGCAATTAAGATCCTTTGTTAACTTGCTTATGGATAACAAATCGCAATGAAACAATAGGATGTACAACATATTGCTCAATAAAATCTTCGAATTAAGTCGAATCTCATCATACTAGCAATTGAAATCTCATCATCATTCAGAATCTCGATAAGAGTATGAGTGATTTTCGTATGCTCGTTGATCAGATGAGCATGATTACACACAATATAGTTAGTAGCACCAAACCCATGATCTAAGGTTGATCAAAAGTAATCTTACTTGCCATATTAATTGAGGATTCTCGATTATTCTCGATTAGAGGCAATTGAGGTTGACTATTGCGATTGGCCAATTCCTAGAGAAGTATATTGATCTGCTCCTATATAAGCCTAGTCACAACTTGTTCTTCTTGGTTAGAAACTTGAGTTGCTCTCGAAATTGGATGATTGGACTCTTGAGGTCGGGAATTGATTCAATTAGGTCCACCACACTAGGACCGAGTATTATTAGAATTGAGTCCATTATTCGTCCTTCTCCAATTAGGAGGGTACCCAATAATCTCAAAACATGATGCCTCAAGATGTTTAACCTTTCCACAATGTGAGCATTTTGGTCTCTCCCTTTTTTGTGTAGCATTGCTCCATCGATATTCTTCCAAATGGTAAGCAACACCAAAACTGGGGACCGACTGGCTACTAAGAATTTGGGTTTTTACAGTCGCAAAACTCTCATCCAAATCCATGAGGAAATTGTATAAGTGCTCATTATCCCCGAATTTCCATGATCTGTCTTTTTATCTTACAAGTGCATTCATTACAAGAGCACACTAGAGAAGGTGTAATGTCGTGTATCTCATCCCATATGCATTTGTATTTGGTGTAATAAGCATAAACAAACATCTTATCTTGTTAGAGATTCGCGATGCGCATCTCAATTCAAAGGCATGCGGTGCACTATCTTTGCTAGCTCTCTCGGAGAGGTCGACCCAGATCTCATGAGTCATGTGTGCACTATGCACACTGCTTCGAACATCCTTTTCCATCGAGGATTTGAGCCATACTTATACCATCGCGTCAACACTACCCAGGACTTGAGATCTTCCAACGTTGCTGGTGGTCTGGGAATCGACCCATCAACAAACTCAAACTTGTTCTTCGCGTAAAGAATGGTGCTCATGTCACTCATTTGACGTAATTCCCTTCGGTGAGGTTGTCCACAAGGTGATTTGGTCCATTTGAAGAGTGTAGGTAGTAGGGCGACATGCTGTCCGTCGGAGCAACTACGGAAAGGTCTCCTCCAGCTTGATTTGTTCTTCCAGAATTAGGAGTGGTAGTGCTTGATTCCGACATCGTTTAGGGTTCAATAACCTAAAACCTTCGATACGATGAAAGATTTTGATATGCGACAATTAGGGGTGAGCAAAAAATCCATTATCCATAATCCAAATCCGATATCCAATTTTTTTTTTGAATTCGGACTCGGATAATTTTATGTTCGGATTTGGATTCAGATAATTCAAAAAAATTATTTCAGATTTAGATTCGGATACAGATTTAAAAAAAAATTGGATTATCCAAATATCCAAAATATCTAAAGCATATATAATAAATTATAGGATTAAAAGTGTGTGTTTCTACTGGGCTTGGGCCAATTCTTTAGTAATTGAAAAATAAATTAAAAATCTATTACTTTTACTAAAAAAATCTACTACTTCATGAGTTAAAAAACATAAATAAAAAACAATTTCAAGTATATTTATTTTGTAGTCTAACAAATACCTAAATCCTAAATATCTCAGCTAACGCCGAATATATCTACCAATTCTTTAGTTACATTTGTTTATTACCTATATATGTTTGTTAAAAATTCGGAAAATCGGATTATTTGAATTCATATCCAAAATAATTTTGGATTTGAAATTTCGGATAATTTTTTATTCGAATTCGAATTTGGATAAAAAATAGTAATTTTGGAAATTTCGGATAATTCGGATTCGGTTAATCCAAATACTCACCCCTAGCGACAATACTTCGCTAACTTTCTCATTAGCCAAATCGGCTAATATACGTACACAGCTACGGTTAAAACCCAATTGAGATTTCCTATTATAATTAGGATACTAATAGGTACAACAATTACATCAATTACATTCCTATCTTGACTAAGGCATAAGATCGACACTCCTAATCAAGACATAACTCGATTTCAAACTCAAATACAAGCTGAAAATGAGAAATTATCTCCAAAATGCTAAAATGGATATAATTAAAGCACTTAAACATTTCTTAACATATCTTGAATGTGGTATAAAATCTACCTCTTGAATGTGGACGTCCTCGTCATGCCACGTTATGCCTATTGGTTCGTCTATATCACTCATAATCTAATTGGTTGCTTCTACGGACCAATTTGAATATTCTTTATTGTATTTTTTCTTCATTCAGTCGTTACCATGAAAAAAAATTGGGAAGTTAACGACCATGAAATTATTCAAGGCCAAACTTACTTAACCTAAAAAAATTACACCTTTTTTATATATTTAGCACAACCGAACCATTTAAACCTTTTTTTTACTAAATTTTGAATGGGATATTACAACCAACTAATCTATATTAGGTTCTCGTGGCAAGCTAATATTTAATTATGGCTTTTAAATTTCCTGTTATTTAATTATAATTATTATGATTATATGATTACTCGATATCTTTCAAATAGAAACCGAGTCTAGATCGAGTCAAAATTGTCTAGTTGAGATGTTTTGTTGAGATTCGAGTTAGTTTTCAGATGTTGTAATATTGACGATGCTCTCATTTTTTTCACAAGGACGCCAAGATTGACTTCGAATTCGGATTGCCAAACTATACTGTTACGGCTGATGCAAAACCAAAATGTTGGTGGCTTAGTATTCTTGTCAAGAGACATCTGTCTGTTTATTGCATTTTAATTCAACTAGACATAGACTTAGATGTGATCACATGCGTGTCCTATTGGTACACGAATTTGAGTTTAATATTCAAATAAGTTTGTGCAGATCAAGAATATCGTTGTGAGTATGAGAACGGATTTAAGTTGGATGGCATCTTGAAACTTAATTTTATTATCAAACAAGTATTTATTATTATCATTATATGTTTAAATACTTAAATAGCGCATTTATCTTGTTGATAAGATCATCTTCTATCTTGATAGTCTACATCTTATCTAGATAGTCTACATCTTGTTTGGATTAAGGCGCTGTCGAAATACGACAAGATCCGACGCAAAATTTTAAGTTGGTACAGTATTTTAAATTGGATAAACTTTGAAATATATCTACTATAGAAAAGATTGTGTTTTATGCACTATAATTGGGCCACCACTTGATGTTACAAGAACAAAATTGTAAGCTCTACTGAGTAGACACTGACTCAGCTGGTTAGAAATGAGACTATGCTTTCGTATTTTGGATAATCCGTGAGCTTCTTCTACTCAATCTTATCTCTAGTCAAACAATTCCCTTAGTTGGAGCCCAATTCAATAGTACAATGAAATTGATGATTGTCACTGTATAAGGATCCAAACTTTAAGGTAGAGAATCTTCACATTTGCCGAGGACACTCTTCAAACAAGAAGCTTCGTTATAATAACACCTAGCTGTTTGAAGAGAGCTTCAGGGGCTTCATTTTTTTGGGCAAATGATTTACAAAAATTATTAAAATGGGTGAGAACTTGCATATGTTTTTCTACAAAATAATTTTTATATTGAAAAAAGGGAGATAACCCTTAGCGGAGTTGTCATGTGTCAAAATTATTATTTTTCACAAACATCTTTGAATTGCACAAAAAGTTTGTGCTTAAATGTACGAATAAAAAAATTAATTTTGCCTAACGTTTTGAGCTCATTACTTAGTATATAAAAATTTATGTGAAATAAAACTATATTTTTTATTCATACACTAGAGCACCAATTTGTTGCCTTTTGAATGTTAAGAAAAAATTTTTTGAAAGCGCAGGCACTTCCGCCCAGGTTTGCTCTAGCAAAATTTTGTTGGGTAATGGTGCTCCCGGTTTTCGAATGAATTTTTCTTTTTAATCTGCATAAATTTTAGCACTCTAAGCGTTGAGTTAGAAAAATTGTAAGAAAAATATCAAATTTTCAACCCCAACACACAAGCACCAACTTATCACTGTACAAACAAAAATTATAAAAAAGTTGCACTTTGGGTATGCCCTGTTATAGCCTCCAATTTTTTATTTGAGATAGCTGACAGGTATCACCCAAAAGTGACCTGCTGGTGTTATTTAAAAAAAAAATCCATACCCATTTTGAAAATTTTGACAATTGTTTATCAAAAATAGCTCGAACTTTTATAACACCAACGGACAAAGTCTATCCTACGTTTGCTAGAAATCAGCAAATGCTCCAAAGAACAAGGAAGTAACCTAAAAGGATGATGCTCATCAATGTGGTAAGCACTCATTTAGATAGTCATTTTAATTGTTTTCTTTTTTATGAGTAAATAGGATTCAAATAGTGCTTACTCTCGTTCCGCTATTCATTTATATTATTGAAAGTTAGAACACGTCTTTTTATACTATTTTAGTTTTTATGCTTGTCTTCTTCTATTGTATGTTAGTAGTGTTTCTAAGTGAATGTTGATACTTTTTGTTGTCAAGTTGAAGCTTGTGGGACTTCGTGTGAACTTTGCAACATATTTGATAATGAATTTGAAGAGGAGCAAAAACAAAATGCTCAGACGAACCGGAGTTCATTTCTAGCAAACTTAGCACGATGTAAGGATGTCGGAGTCCTAACTTTTTTTTGGAAAATTGTCCCGAACTCTTTCGAGTTAGATGAAATTATCGACTTAGTTCCAAAATGTCAATCTTAACCCTTCGAATTTTTTTGTAAGGACATTATTTAGTCTCTGTCGCCAAAATCGTGTATTTTTTCTCAAAAAATTATTCAATCTTGCCGTATCTTTTTCCCTTTTTACTTGAAAAATAAAATTTGCAAGCTTGGAACTCGAATTCGCATCGTCGCAGTTGTCCGACCTTAGTTCTCAAAGCTTACAGTTTGGTTTGCTGGCGAGTGGGCTGAGCTAGGTTCTCAGAACTTGAAGTCTGTGTTGCGAGCGAACGAAATTTGAAACTTGGATTTTAAGAAAGCTCGAAGTCATGTCTTTGAGGAATGCATCATATAAGATCGAGACAAAAATAGATTTAGGAAATTAAGTAATCTCAAACTTTTCTCAGCTAGAGTTCTTAATTGAAAACTTGGGAAATTGGGTAATCAAGGTCCGGAGAGAACTGAAGAGGGAAGGGGTAAAAATGGTTTGTTGGTGAATTTGATTTTTATTAAGAAAATAAGTTTTTAATACTGGAAAATAATTTGGTAGATTCAAGTATTCTCTGACCGAAAAAAAATACACGATTATGATAGCAATAACTAAATAATACCTTTTCAGAACTAAAATTGACATTTTAAAATTAGAGAAATTAAATCGATAATTTTATCAAATTCAAGATCTTCAGAACAATTATCTATTTGAAGGAAAGATATAACTTTAATTTGGACGGAGTTCTAAAATCGTAATCTAAATGTATTATAAAGTTGCTACAAGAGCAATATCGATTAACTTCAAAAGATTTTGGATTTATTATTATTATAACGTAGCAGACACAATAGAATAACCGCCTTCCAAATTTCATATTTTCAAATTATGGTTATCAATTTATTCTAAGCTGAAAGTATTTTGAACAATTCGCTTGATTCAGCGATTAAAGATATCAAAAAGAGCTACAGGAAATTTCCAGCATCTAATACTAGAAATATTTGGGATGTCTAGTTTAACCATTATTCACTAGAACCCAACATTGTATAAACTATTTGTTGAAAACATTTTTCATTTTTCTAAATCAACCTAATAACACCAAATATCAAATAGACAACGCAGAATCTATTACGAGAAATGGTCTAGAAAAACAGAACTCTCGTTTCCAGCGAAATAGATCTACAGGAACACATTGACTATAAAGCAGCTAGAAGTCAAGTGATTCGAACCTTGTCTCGTGCGCACTTTTAGAGATCTAATCAGAACATAGCTTACAAGTAATCGAAGTGAACAAAGCAGAGGTCGCCAAAACAGCATCCATAGTTTGAATCGCCACAAGTCCAAAATCCTTGATGGCATACACGACATGTTTGAAATCTGAAAACTCCAGCTGTACCTTAAGCATCATCTCAAACTGCGGCAAAGCACTTGTTTTCATAAACTTCGAGCAACCTTTTCGTATAACTCGCGAGGCCAGTTCTTGCTCATATTGGTAGCAAGGAATTGTGCAATCTGCAAGAGCAAAGAGAAAGATCCATCAAAAAGCCATCATAATTTAGATCTCCGCGTTAAACCGAAACACTGGGAACTAATATAGCCTAGCTAGCTAATTCAAGTCAATGGTGAGGATAAAATGCTGTGACACAGGTCACACGTTGTTGCAACCAAATATAAGCATGCATGCTTTCGTTCTTCTTCCACGGGATGATGAGAATGGAAAAGAAACATCTCAAAAATCTAAAACTACTTCACCTGCATCCAACTCCAACAGAAATTGAGAATAGTATTTCATATATGTACCTTGCCCCTCATGACACGAAGAGATCCGTCGGTATCAGCCACATTGTCCAGACAAGTTAAGGCAACTTTCAGAAGATCAGGCACACAAGCTTGAACATGTGGTGCTAAATTTTCAGTTGCATTGCTATCAACATCTGGTGTTCGTGGATCCAAAGGAAGAAAGGGGAGTTTTGCAATTTCTCGCAAGGCATCTGGATAGTTGCCAAGTCTCGCAAGCTTGTGAACGGATAATACTGCTTCAAGCTGTCTTAAAATGGTTTCTTGCTCCAAAACAAAATCTCTCTCTTGCAAACTGGACAAAACGGCCAAATGTTGCTTAGTATGAGAAAGAAATAGCGGATGTTGTAGATAACATATTTAATCCAAGCATGACTGCAGATTTCACAGAAGAGAAAAAATGTATATATGTATCACTTCACCTGACTTCAGGAGAATACTTGTAGGACTCCAGAATCTCATTACCGGAATGAACGAGACCAGCAGTACGGCTTTCACCATCCAATCTACCACGTAAGAGGGCACATATTGCTTCAGACAGGCACTTATTGATTGTCCCAAGAGCCATAGAGAAAGCTCCAACTCTCTTATGAATTTCTATGGACTGCGGTTCGAAGAAAACAAAGAGAGCAGATTACAAGGGCAGGAAATATCACAAGAATAGACAAATGCTGCACCGAAAACAAGTAAATCAGCTGCAATATGCATAAGATATTGCTTAAGAGTTTTCTACATAATGCACGTGCATGACAACTTTGAGAGACAAATAGGACAGTACTCTTACAATACTGTAAACCATGCTTCAGATACAAGATCGTGATGTTTAGTGGCATAACTGGACACCACAAGGCCTCGTGAATAAGAACGATGCAAGAAACTCAGCAAATAGAGGCAGAGAGGAAAGGAGAAACACTTACTTTTTCATAGAGTCCAGATTCCTGACATCGGCGAGCAGCTTCAAGGAGAAACTGTTGTCTCGCATTATAATCAGTAAAAAATCGAGCCAATTCACCTTCTTCTCCAGCACCTTGAGGGCCGAGTAGAAGATGAATTCCACCATCCCGTATCAGCAACTCAGTAAGAAGCTGTTTCAGCATCAAACTTCTTTGCCTCTGTTGATCCAGATTACCTCTTCTGGTCCACGAAATTTCACCACCACCTATGGCCGCTGCAGCTTGGGCATAGTATTCTAATGCCATTGGCAGAACACCTTGCCGCAAAAAAGTGGAACCATACTGCCTAATTAAGCTAGAGACCTCTGCATACGCATCCATCACCCCTAACTTTTGTCCACTCCCAGTACCTTCTGAAAGAACTCCACGGTCAGCAAATACAATAGATATGTGAACGGCATCAATATCATATGCTTCGTCTGCTGTTTCCTTTGACAAAAACAAAACAGCTGGTAGCAATTGGATGCTCAAAAGCAGCATGTACGGGTAGACCAGGGGGTCCTTCCCATTCTTTGTATAATACGAGGGCTCAAATTTGTTGAGGTAAGCCTGTAAATCTTTCAAACTGTATGGAAAGGAGCCTTCATTAAAGACCAAAGATGACGTCCCATCAGAAACATCTCGAACAGCTGCCAACTTGTACCACAAGAAGTCTTCAATAGTGTTGAAAAGTGTTGGTAACTCTCTTAGAAGTCGGTCAATATGTCTGCGGGAACCAGATACCATGGCATATAGCAATAATCTTTTTTTATCATAGGAAGCTCGACCCATGCGATCACCTAGTCTTAGCATTCTTTCACATTCTTCAGATGCAGCAGCAGCAGTCTCTGCGGACACCATGCCTCTGCTGCTAATCCAATCGGTTAGCTGCCAAATTGACTTCCCAGTGAGCAAATCCAGTCATCATACCAAAAATGCTGAAGATAACATATAGAATAAAAGTACCAGCGGAGCAAATTGGTGTGAAGCACGCGATGAGAGCGCAATAGTCCTTGCTTCATCATAATACCCAGTTCTCAAGCAAAAGTATATCTGTCAAGCATGAAACAATAGGAAATTCATAGCCAAAAGTGGTTACTCTAAAAGCCAAATGCTTTTTTTTTGTTACGAATATCAATTCATTAAATGAGAAATATCATGTCATTCACCTGCTGCCAAGTAGTGTCAACCGGAGGCTGTCTGAGATTATCACATGCATCAAAATCTAGAACTCCATAATCTCTTAGGCGTATCTGCTCAAAACAAAGCACAATAAGGGAATCAGAAAATCAAGATCAAAAGAATAATTGGATGGTAGAATAAATCACAGTTTCAAAAGGAATTAGACAAACCCTGAGAAATGCATGAATCTTTTGAAGATTCCCAACAGCCCCACCAAGAGAAGCCTGAGATTAAGAACAGAAGAGACAATCGCCTTCAATCATTTTTTATGAAATGCATGATTAAGCTCAGATAAATAGCTCAATGCAAACAACAGGGACATCATAAAGCAAGTATGCCAATATTCATTCTAAAAACATTCACTAAGTGCAAACAGAATGCATGAGAAATTGTGTACCTGTGCTGGGTTGCTCTGTATTGTATCGATAATAAATTTTTCATGACCCCACTCTAAATGGTGTCTTGCACCAATAACCAATGACATTTTCCTTGACATAATAGGTTGGACAGATGAATTCTCGGCCACCATTGCCTGTCATTTCACCCAGATCAACAATTTTCTATAGGATAATAATGGAGCACGGATTTACTTGAAGAAGACTCATTCAGTAAAATATGTGTGATAAAGAAGTGGTTAGAGTTCACCTGAATGAGGTGCCATATTTTCTGCATGTTAACCGATTTTCCAGCAGAAGCTTGAAGGCCTAAACTTTCATAGACGCCCTTGAAAGCAGTGGCAGGCTATGGTAACAAAAAGATATACAATCATATTCTGCTTTTAATAGTTTCCACAACACTTACCAAACCAAAGTTGCACATAAGTCGAAGGCATCGCAAAGTAGTTTGACAAGGAATGCGTAAAATTGACCTTTAATATAGAGCACAGGTACGGTAGAGTAAAGTTCTAGGCAGACAGGATATTACTCTGATACTCAAGTCAGTTACAGGCTGAGCGGGCTACTACACAGTGCTCAAACGTAACACTGATCTCAATAGAGCTTTTGCTCCAAATTACTAGTTAATCACTTGGAAGCTCATAGCTTGCAAGCTCCAAAACACCTATTGCATTTCTGATGCTTACGAACAGCAAGTCTATGTTAATTTAGATTGATCAATTTAAATTGAATCCTGATATTCTGCCAACTGGAGTTGATGGGGAGGCCTTCAAATTTTCCATTCAGCAAAGACACAGACTGGATATAGATATGACAAGGACCTATTACGAAGACGGATGCAGTTGTGTCTGACACGATATTGGCATTGTGAAGAGTTAAAACTTTCTTAATGACAAGCATGGTCTGGAAAGGACAAATACTCACTTTAAAAGGTAGGCCATGTTCTCTTGCATGGTTTAGATTCTTCACAACTTCCGCGTATGCCAATGCTTTTTTCTCGTGAATCGGCTTATCAGCCAAAGGAACAATCTCCATTCCAGATGGGCTGGAAGAAACATGAGGACTGGAAGCTAGCAATGGTTGAGCTGTGTGATTACCCTTGATCCTTGTATCAGAGATATTAGTACGGGGCAATGTCGAAATCCGGCTCAAGCTCTGAAGAAAATCACGCTTCTCCTTTTGCCAATCCTCCTGCAGCATGTCAGAACTACCCATTTATCGAATTTCAATATTGCAGAAAATTGTGCACCGCCTACACGCCTCTTATAGCACTTTGGAGAACTCCAAAGTCATCATAATTTCATGTCTAAATAGTAACACCCAATCTCATACAGAAAAAAGAAGAAGATAGGAACACCTAATCAATCTTACTAATACAAATTGTATATATTAGTCGACACTAACCTGCGAGACTTTCATCATATAGCCATTAAAGCTTTTCAGGTTATCCTTTTGAGCTTCTTGGATAACCGACACCATAGTCATCTCGTGCACCTACAGCCAAAAGTTGCACAATGGTAAAAGCATAGTAATACTGGAAGCAAAACTAACTCCCAGCCATTATTCTGTAGTTAACCTAGAGAGGAGCAACATACCTGTTGCAGATACTCCTCAATGCTAGTTGCCTCGACAGGGAAAACATCCTCAAAGGTTGTCTTCAATTTAAGAGAGAAGAGCGAGCAATTAGTACAAAAGTTTTTCAAATGTATTTGACAGAGAAGCCTAGTTAGTTTTAATCGAAGGGAATCAATAGCTCTAATGAAAACCAAACACCTCTGTGTGTTATCCAGCCACAAACTCAACAAATTTCAACATGATACAAGGAAACTGGATAAACCAATAATCCAATACAGGAAGAAGAATCGGCCCTCAATCACTATACCTTCAACTCGAAAGACTTGAGGTCTCTTGCAAGCTGCTCGGCATTTATTCCTTCACGAGCAAGAAGCCTAGATAGATAGGAAAAAGCACAAACGAAAGGAAATCATAAAGTGAAAAAACAGATACTCCGTAGAACCTTAATGCATTTAGTATCAAGGAAGTTATATCCAAGGAAACGAAAAAAATACGAGAAACCGAGAATCCAATGCAAAACCTTGTTGCAGCAACAGAATGTGAAGGACCCTCACTCCTCAGCGTCTTGGCCTTTAGCTTCTTCGACAGCGCTTCTAACTGATCCAAGCTCCTCTACACCATCACAAAACAAACAAACAAGTCCCGAGTGATTATCCAAACCAAAAAAAAAGGAGACCTTCTCTTCACCCTTTCAAATCGCAACCAAAGAAACCCGAAGCGCACAATCCCGACAGTTAATTCTCCTCACAGTAAACCGCCTTAATCCCCACAAAGAAAGCGTCGAAAACAAGCACAGAACCTAAACGTCCCGAGTGATTCCCCGTTTCCGCTTTATCGTACAAATATAAAAGAAATTGGAGAACGTCTTAGGATGTCGAACCTGGAGAGGAGGGAAGTGACCGGAAGGAGCAGCTTGTTCTAGAAGCTTGGTGGAGGAGTGCACCAAATCGCTCAAGTTGCCCATTACTTGTTCGTTCGCCATTCTTAGGGCTTTATTTTTTTATTTATTTTTTTCTAGCTTTCCTCGTTTCGCCCTAGACCTTGAAGGAGAGTGAGAGCTTTGTTGAGGAGAGGCCAAGGAGGGAAAAGGGTTTTAGGCTTTAATTGTTTTAGTATGTTTTCCCCTTCTTTAATAAGTCCCTATTCAAAACAAATCATAGTTACTATCATAATAGATGTTATCTTTTTTCTAAGCGACGATAATTTAAACTTCATTTCTTACGGAAAAAAAATGATAAAATTAAAATTTGTCTAAAACCTTAAAATTTAAGCTAGTGGATTCGCACCTTCAAAGTTTAGAGAGTATGTTGGAGAACCCGGCATTCGCTAGGATCTTTTTGAGGGGTAAACATTCGCTAGGATCTTGGTGTCACTGCAAGTGGAGAAAAATCGGGCAGCCGGGCCGGTGCCCTCTAGATCTGAGGGCATATTAGATTATCCACAGCGCGGGACGTTGACCACCCCCGCGCCAACGTGGCGCCTCGGCTGACGTGACCCATTCTGATTATGCCACGTCGGCGGGGCGTACAGCCGACTTTTTTTTAATATTTTTTTGTAAAATTTTAGAAAGGTTAGAGGTAGGAATCAAAATGTGGTTAAGGGGAGTAAAAGAGAACTTAACCATTTTGACGGGGACGTTTCATTGATATATATTTTGATTAAATATATTTAATATGTATACTACTAATATTAAAGAACAACTTGATTATTAGAAAAATATCAAGAAATATTTAATTTAACGTTAGAAAATTGCTTCATTTTATTCGTGTAATATATCCAAGTTCTCATATAATGTATTTCGAATTTAATAAAATTTCTATTTCGCAAAATTTGGCGCTGCGAAATTAAATTTAGCATTTTCGAAGTTATGCGAAATAATATTTGAGTTTAAAACAATTAGCTAAATTTTAGAAAATTGAGCTGAAAAAAAAACTAACGTGGCGTATAAGGCGTGACACTGTAGCGAGGGCACGACTGTGAGCTGAAAACTGAGAGCATATGCATCGCTGACGTGGAACGATGGCACAACACTATAGCGGAGGCACCGTTGCGAATAGTCTTAGGGGACTCTACACCTATCGGGGTCCTAGTGCTTGCCAAGTGGCAATGTGAGATGTTTTCTATTTTGTTTCTACTTTTTTATATGATTCTTAGATGACCTAGTTTAATTTTGTGGACAAAAAAATCATAAGTCGCAATGTGATGTGCAAAGCCTCTCAACAGACATTGTTATAATTGAATTATTGATTGAATTTCAAAGATCCGAGTCGCCTAGATTAGAATAGCCACATAAGAGAAAGAAGGGGTGGGAGAGGGAGCAACCAAAGCTTGGGTCTTTACAAAAAAAAAAAAAACTATAGCTTGGGTCACTGGAATATTTTAAAAAATATAAAAATATCTATCCGAGGGTACTTTAGTAATATTGGAAAACACATTTTTACTCAATTTATCAAATTTTATTGACTAATTCACTATTTGCTACAACTCTCGTTTATCATGCCAAAGTCAGAACCGAGTATTTTCAAATTACAAATATAGGCCTGAAACCGCCAAAAAATTGGATGAAAAAAAACCAAAAAGCAGAAAAAAGTAAAATAAAATACGAAAAGCAGATCTGCCTCCCCACCATCTCTCCCTTCACCAAAACCGGCGCCGGCTCCGTTTAGCGTACCACTTCATCCTCCCAATCCCCGGCCAGCTCTCCCCGCCACGTGTCCGCGCGGAGGAAGAATGAGCGACATGATCGCAGGTGGGGAGGAGGCGAAGACGGAGGCGTCGAGGATCGGGGAGGTGAAGGCGTGGCTGACGTCACAGTTCGAAGGGGTGGGGAAGGAAGTGCCGGATTTCGAGTACACTCCCCGGAGCATCGCTCACCTCCATAACCTTGCCTCCCTCTCCCAGGCGAAGTCCCAGGCCGCCGCCATCCTCGCCACCGATTTCCGCCTCAAGGCCTCCGAGTACCGCGCCCAAGGTCCCACCTCTCCCCCCTTCCTTCCCAATTTTAGGGTTTCCACAATAGGTTCGAGCATTTGACCTATCTTCCGATGAATCCATGAACATCTTTTAAGATAACGTATGGCCAATTCGTACGAAGAGAATTTTCCAAGTGGCCTAGTGACCAAGACCAGTTCCACTCTAGCTAAAACAGTTTTATCTGGAGAGAAAAAATATTTTCTGCATTTTTCAATGTTTGTTTGACCTCGAGCGAATCAAACGAGCCTTCATTTGTTCAGTACGCAGTATGTATACTAATGTTTTGCAACCAGGAGCTAACAGATAGTTTTGAATGCGCTCATTTGATGGTGTTTGTGAATGATGCCCTTGAACTTAATTCAGTTGGTTTTTGGTTTTACTTTTGGTTGTAGCCGCAAGATTACAGGAGATATTGGAGAGTGTGGGATTACCGCAGGAAAGTTTGCCCCCAAATGTGGTTGCTTCGGCGCAAGTTCTTGCCAATGTCGCAAATTTGTTGAATATAAGAGACACTGAGCTGAGTAGGTGCGTTCTGGTTTTTTCTTTCCAGTGCTCTACTTTCAACTTGTGTGTATGTTTTTCGTGTTAGGTGGGTTGTTCTGATATATGTGGATGTAGTTTTCTTGTAGCGATGGGGGATATGTCTTTAAGGAAGACTGGAGTGGAGGAGAAGAGGGCAAAGGCACAGAAGGAGTCAATGGTCCTTCTTGATTACACTAGGAAGGCCATTGCAAGACTTACCTATTTAAAAAGGTACTTGTATCTCCGTTACTTTTCTTCATCTCAATTTTTCTGGTTTAATTAATTTGTGAACTTGTGATTATGGGTGTCCTGCAAATGAAGCGGCAGTAACTAGTCTTACATGTTTATTGGTTTTGTTTTGAGTAGAATTCTTTCACAGCTAGAAGATGATGTAGCTCCTGCCGAGGCTCAAATGGAAAGCTGGAAAACAAATTTGGCAGTTATGGCATCAAAGGAGAGGCAATATTTGCAACAGTATTCCAACTACAAGGTACATTTCTTTGGTTTTTTATTGTCCCTCAAATCATGTATTAGAACTTCAGATAGATAGGCTAACATTTTCCTTGTCAAGAACTACTCGGCTTCAAATCTTCGATTCTCTTTCTTGAACTTGGGTTCTGTATGATAATAGATGGCAAGCCTTTAAATTTTCTTGCACCACCTATCTATGCATCTCCAAGATCTTTTGAGTACTTCCAGTTGTTGGATGAATATGGGCTTATGTTTAGGCACAACTTAACTGGCTTGAAGCTTGAGATGAAACATATTCTCCTTGTTTATGCCTTTTCTGTAAATCCCACTCTTCACATTTATGTTATTGGAATATTTCAAGCATTGTACAATTATGAGGTATCATTTGAACCCTGCAATTATGCTTGCATCTATAATTTGTAAAGAGTGTGAACATGTTGTATGCGGCAGCTAATTCACCAAATACACTGCAGTAAAAGGACAGCTGAAGGTTCCTTCTTGCGGTTTGTATTTGATGACTACTAGGCTGCCTGTTATGATATTATCCTCTACTGGAAGATAATTATGCCTATTCGGACGGTTTATATTGAATGTTCTTGTGGGCAGGCACTTCTAAATCGCGTGGGCTACTCTCCAGAGATCAGTCATGGGGTATTAGTCGAAATGGCAGAACACGGAAAGGAGTTGGAGAAGAAAACTAAACCCATTATGGATACTTTAAGGAGTTATCAGGATTTACCGCCGGTAATTCTGGCTTATCTTATGATAAAAAAAATGCGACTCCACTGCTTGACATGGACTATATGACTAGTGAAATCCATCTGTTGTTTGCTGCAGGATAAAGCGTTAGCAGCATTAGCAATTGAGGACAAGAAGCGGCAATTTGCTGCTGCTGAGAAGTATCTTGAAGATGTTCTCCAGTCTGCCCTTACCTCGAAAGATTAAGCACTTCGGGGTTGACGATTGTTCTTCCGTTGCTCGAGACACCAACCTTTGCTTGGTGAAAATGGCAGATAAGCAGCAATGCAAGATAACTACATTATTGTTGACTTTGTCAAGATGCTCGAAAGATCTTTATTTCTTGCATAATACAGAACAGCTCGGACTGCCTTTCTTTCCTACGAACGGATATCCATATTCAAAGTGTGTCGTCTTCGTCAAATACGTTTTTGCTCGATATAGGATAGGTTGGGTAATCTAAATTTAAACAAGATAAATATATTTTTTTTCTTTCAAATATGTATTTAGTACTTCTGAATCTAGAACAATAATTCAAGACATGAAGGATCTCTTTAATAGTCGATATAATTGTTTGTTTGTATCTTACCTTAACATTACAAATTGACGGTCAATCTTAAGATTACAATTTGAAGGTCAATCAACAATAAGCTTCTATCCATAGCCATACTAAGAACTTTGGGGCACAAATATTCCATGATACTGGATAATTGAAAAGGGAATTCATCTAGAAAATATAGAAACCATGAAAAACAAAAAAAAAATAGTTGAAATACAAAGAATAGAGAACAAGGAGTACGAATTTCCCAAATGAATAGAAGCACCAAAAAATATTCGAACATTTATTTTTGAACAACACTCATAAAAGTCTAAATAAGGTTGGTATAACATACTAGAAAATCCACTCCATAATTTTGTTAGTCCCTTAATTAAGAGAAATTAAACTAATTGGTCCCTCGCTTCATCTTTTGGCCAATTCAACACTGGAAAAGATTCCTTGGAAGGAAAGACACCGGAAAGAGGAGGAGGTCCGGCAAATAGAGAGAGCGCGGCGAAGGATGAGTGGGCGGCGGAGGGGAATATCGGTGCTAAGAAAGGCAGTAGAGGACTTGACCCTTATCAAGGTCCTCCAATCCGAAATCCAACACGAGCTCTCCTGTCCCCCTCCTGCCTTCCAGGTCAGCAACCAACCCCTCTCTCTCTCTCTCTCTCTCTCTCTCTCTCTCTATCTCTCTCTTTAACAGCTTCCCTGTCAAAAGTTTTCTCTGTTTAGCTTTACAATTGCGGATTTTGGTCATTTGGGTACTCCAAAGATTTGGTCTTTTTGCAATGGTAGATTAGTGAGGGTTATTCCCGTGCCCATTATTGTGTTCGCATGACCCCATATCTCGCACCCTGGCGAAGTCAAAATCTGTGTAATATTAAGCTAGATGGGTCTCGTTTGAGGGGACATGCTGAGAATCCCACATTGCTAGTTGCGAGTGTGGTGAACAATTTTATAATTGTAAAAACTCACCAACCGATTGCCTAAGGTTTTGGCTAGATAAATTGTAGTCTTGGCTTGTGGGGTGGTTTAGTGGTTGATGGGAATTATCAATCTGGATTTAGGGTCTTGAGCCCCGTGGTTCATTGGGAGATTTTGTGGTGGACTGGGACGCCCCACGGTCCCAAGACGTACTGTTGAGGAGGAAATGTGCGTCCGGAGAGGATGTTGCTGTTTCGGCGTTGCTCGGCCATCCTCACAACAATGAAGAATTCCTGTTTCCTAGGTTTGTTTCTATGAAGGTATGCGTGAGAAAGCCTTCCTTAAGCTCGGTCTTGCTGTTTGATTGTGATGTCGTGGAGAAAGTGGATCGTGGTTCAATGTTTTACATCCGCAGCGCCTCCTACTTACAATCTCCCGCCTGCCCTCGACCTTCGGCCTACACCGGCCCTGCATTCCGGTAAATTAGTTTGTTTTCTTGGCTTGTCTTATATTTAACTTTTCTGGTGATCAGTAAACCAAAGACCTATACGCTCGCCTTCTCAGTTCATTTGGCTTAAGGGAAAGTTGTAGTGCCCTATGATGTTTAATAATTGCCGAAATTACTTCCTAGGATGTATTGCTCTTTTGAAATGGTTCGCTATGTTACATCATCTTGTTCTCCTGTATCTTTGACCGAATGCACATTATACTCTCTTTTACTGGGTTAGGAGGTTCTATAAAATCAGTCCTCATTTTCTTTGAAAGTTTATTACTTGAGGTAGAGATTCAGTTTATAGGTTCTATGACTTGAATGTGCTTGAAAAACTAGATTAATTAATGATCCCTTTGGGATTTGTAATGTCCCAACTTTGCTTCTGTCGATGATGCCAAGAACTTCTTTGGTGATCCTTTAGGCGGGAATTTGCTTTCTGTTGATACATTTGTCATTTGAAGCTATTTAACTGCTACCCCCTGATTTTCCTTTCCATCCATATAATCTGAGTTCTTGATTCTGACAGGAGCATTAGTTAATCAGTGCATCTGGTCTGATCTTTGCATTTGTATTCCTTGAGGAGTTGTACCTGTGTGTTTGCTATCTTGTGGATTCCAAACTTTTTGTTTTTCTTAACAAGTGACGAGCAAATCGTGTGAAATCTGTCTGCAGGACCCTGGATGATAATTTACAAGATGCACTCAAGTCATACCTTGAATCGAAAGGAATTAATGAAGATCTCACAAATTTTCTCCTTCTACACCTTAACAAAAAGGAGCAAGCCCAATATGTGGAATGGCTTCAAAAGCTTGAACACCTTGTGACATCCCAAAATCATCGACAGCATCGGCCTTGATTCGTTTCTGCTGCAACCTGATATATAAGCCGAAGATGTAGAACAGCTTATGATCTTTCCCCTTCAACAACAATCTCAAGTTGGGAGTAAGCAACCCACCGATGATATGAATTCAGCTCAACCGCTGCCTGTTATCGCAAGTTTGCTTCCTTCTTTCGATAGGTCGTGATTGTCTAGCTCTACTGGTTCTAGCTCTTGCACTTGTGAATGGCTCATGTTGAGGGAGAAAATAAGGGGTTTCATGTCTACGTGAACTTATCAATCACAAGTTGAGTAGTACTACTATGTCATGATCCAACCAAATGGATACCGCGGGTCTTTTAGCCATTTAAATTTTTACGAGATGGTGAACGAATAGAGTAAAGCTTCAATCAAATGGATTAACTAGAGACGCTCAGACTTTTATATATCTCTCTTGTTGTTAAAGCTTGGCATTATGTATTATAACTACTATGATTTAGACCAAGTGTTCATTCCTCAACCAATCTGGTACTAGTTTGCAAAGTCCTTTCTTTCCAAATATTTGTGAAGCCTCCATCCTCGTGCCCCACCCTAGAGATGAGCTCAAACAGAACCTGCTTTATCTGTTTCCCGGGATCACGATTCACAATTTTCCCAATATAGAACAAACCAAGTGCAAGTGTTCATTAATCATTTTGCAAGAAATTTCGGTTTAGATAGACCTGTGAGTTGGCAGGTAATAAGCAAGTAGCGAAAATCAGCAGAAAATTTTCTATAAACCAATCTTCCATCCTTGGGCCTCAGGTGGAAAGGAAATAAACAAGGAATAGAGAAGAATATAGCTCCCCTCATCTCTAACTAACAAAATCAAATTAACCAGCATTTCTCTACAAGCGAAACGCCAAAGAACCGGATGAATATATATTGGAATTTCCACTCAGCTAAACCTCCTTTTTGCTTCTCCATAAGCAACAACACCAACAACAGTCATTGTGTATCCAGCAATGCCAGTAATAGTCACAGGGTTGCGGAAAATAAGTATCGATATAACAACGGCCACCGCTCCTTTTGCGTTGCCCAACACCTGGTCAAATTTGATATCAATCAGAAAGAGAAAGGATGTCAACTCAATGTTAGCCTTTCCCTCAGTCTTTTATTACTCCAATCCTTCATCCCTGACGAGTTCATGATATTCCCACTTTTTGTCATATCAGAACAAACCCAGTCGTTCATGGATTTTTTTAAGTATTGAATAGAAAATTAACGACAGACCTGTAATGTCAGTGCGCTGGTATGCTTAGTCACCAAGAAGTTTGTCAAGTTGGCAGAGTATGCCATAGTTGAATTGATGAACAGCAGGAGCCACATGGATCTGTGTTGCTTCCCAAGTGTGAGAGTGGCTTCTAGTACATTAGGCTCCATGATAATTGCAGCAGGCAACAATGCCAAAACTGCTATCGGCGACATATAAAGCATCAAATTCATCGAGTTCAACTTTTCCCTGCAAATAGAAGAGTTTGAACATCATGCAGCCAGCCTCCGGTTTCAGTGAGGGAAATCTCTCAATTAATAGAATGTTATAACATGACTCGAGCACAAGAGCACCAACGCAAGTTATAACATGACTTGGTTGAAGTAAGAAATTTACCCTTCAGAAGATAGCAGTATCCCTTGAAGTACAGACTTGAATGCTCTAGCAGCGGTTGCACTTATGCACATGATAAATCCGTACAAGTGGAAGCTTGGCTCACCCTGCAATCAGCTTGGAAAGTCAAAGATTAGACTACGACAGCATTCTTA
Source organism: Hypericum perforatum (assembly GCA_012979155.1). NCBI lineage: Eukaryota > Viridiplantae > Streptophyta > Magnoliopsida > Malpighiales > Hypericaceae > Hypericum > Hypericum perforatum. Next base: position 2,875 of record SOPF01029019.1, on the reverse strand, counting down.
ACTGCACTGATAATGAAACACTGCACTTGACCAAGGAACCCCACCATAGCATAAGCAAACACAGAGTTACTTGCTCATGAAGGAAAAGTAGGACAAAGTAAGAGCTTATTTGACGATAGTTCCAAGAGATTATAATAAAAAAGAGAGCAGAGCAACATGCTTACTCAATATTCTTGCACGAACCTGAAGCACCTAAAGTCATAACCGTCCTCACTGCATTTCTAAATTCTGATTACATGCCAGGACCACAGAAAAAATTACCAGCCATGCTCTCCAATAACTCACTATCATATGCCAAGCGAGCGACTCCCAAACTTGAGCATTCGAGCAAAACACACAATAGTGGTAGTGATGGAGATAAAAGAGTGCATGTACGAACAAGACTAGTGTTTTAGTTGGTTGATTTTGATTATTAAACTAGTGTTTTTTTCCTATATCGTCTGCTGTTTCGGGGTATTCTCAGAATCGATGGAACAAGACTTCTATCGTTCTCGTTCTACAAACCTCTCGCTGCATCAGGTTGTCTACCGAAACAGACGAATATGCATTGAATGAATCAAGAAACACATCAGATCTGCATAACCATCAACAAGTCGGGCGTCGAATCATCAACTTTCCTCTCCCAATTACACAACAGATCGCAACGGAATCAGAGAACAAGAAAGGGGAACGAACATACCCCACTGGCGATGACGACCCCGGTAACGACAGGAACAAGAGCAGCGTAAGTAACCCAAGCCTCCCTCTTCAAGGTCATGAGGTAAGCGAACACGGCCGTGAAGAAGGGGGTGGTGGCCCCCACAGCCTGGTTGAACGACACAGGCAAGTACCTGAGCGATATGTTCCCACCAACCACCGACCCACAAAACACAACGCTCAAAGTCGCAATCTTTAGGAACTGGGCCCTGGATTTGATGGCCTGGAGTGGGACCACCTTGAAGAAGACAATGGAGAGGTAGCTGAGGAGCGCGCAGGCCGACATGTGGCACATTGTAAGGAAGATCGGGTACCTGAAGCCGTAGTTAGACAGAAGGTACTTGTTCAGGAGGAGCACTCCTATGTTGGAGGAGTACCATAGCCCCACCAAGCTTGTAATGAAGAGGCTTGACGAGGAGGAGGAAGAAGAAGAAGGTGGCATTTTCGTAAATGTTTTGGAAATCTGATTCGGATCCAATCTGAATTCCAATGTCTGAAACAATGGCTTCCTGGGATCTGTGTCGCAACTCCTGTCTTCTGTTTTTTCCTTTGTCTATTCTTGTTGTCTTGTGTTTTCCATTTCCGATGGTCGGTGTTCTTGTTGGATTTGGATTCTTTGGCCCTTTTGTGTATTTGACTATTTGTTCGGGTGACGTTTGGAGTTAAGACTTTGCTCATAAATGTATGGATGAATGGTTATTGAACCGGCAATTTGGTTTTGATGGACCGCTTTAATTTGCATTTATTCTGATTTCCTTTACCAAAATTAAAAGCAAAAATAGGATGGTGAACATCAGCCAAGCATCTATTTTTCCCTAAATTAGTTAGATCAAATTTATGGTGGAAGTAAAGATTATAACTAGAACAAGCAATAGTATCCAGAAGGGATTCATACGGCATTGTTGTAACCTTAATACTTTTAAGCTCGAAATCCTTATTATAAGAATTCAGGTTAAATTATGATCCAAACAGAACTTATTATAAGTGGAATTTGAGGAAGTCGATATGAGCTTGGGTTTGTTTTATAATACTTGCAATATTGTTTTTTCCTAAACAAAACTTCAGACCAGTCACAATTACTTTCCCGCGGTTGTATTAACTTTTTTCCATCCGAAGTGTAAGAAGATGCAATTTGAGAGTACTAAAGTGCAAATTCTCAACCCAAAAAAAAAAAAACAGTTCGAACAGAGAAGACTCGAGAGGGCCACGTACCATTTCGGTCGTCTGTAAGTTCCTAATTTTTTAGGTTTAGTAAAGTCAACAGAGAAAAGCAGCAAAAAGAGGAAGAGCGGTAGGGAGATGGCGGCGACAAGCACGGAGAAGAAGGGTGGAAGCGGAGAATTGGAAGAGGCCCTTAAACCCTTTTATGCACGCGCTTCCCAAGCCGAGGTCTTTAAACCCTAAACCCTCTTCTTTCTCCTCTTTGTTTTCTTCAATTATACTTGTTTTGTTTTTTTTTATGGTGGATTAAAAAAAACAAATGAAACCCTAATGATAATAATAGCGAGAAAGTGAAATATTGGGCCAACACGTACTCATTGATCATATATACCGATACTTATGTATCGACCATAGGTTGGGGTTGAGGTTGGGGTTGGGGTTGAGGTTGGGGGAGTTTGGAGGAAAGTTTGTGTTTGTTGGTAAAACATTTGGGATTCTCTTGGGTTGAAACAACTCGTAGCCGAGTACTCTTACGCGATCAGCCACCACCCTCACAATCTGGATTGTTGATAAGTTGAATTGAATCCTAATGGACAGAGGAGTTAGGTAGCTCGCTGTCATCTATTGAACTAACCCGTGTTTCGTAATTAATTGCGTGTTTTTATCAATGGTTTAAATAGAGGAACTTCAAGAGATAAATATTCAGAAAAAGTTTTAATGGATCTAATTTGTTTCTTTGCCGCTAATGGTGAGAAATTCGAGAATTTTTACCTGTTTTGCTTGAGCAGTTTGTGTGTGGTGAGTATGGATTGTTTATATGGCTTCATTCCGAATGATATTGTATGCTGTGCGTTCTTGGAGTTGCAAAGTTTTGGGGTTTATGGGTCTTCCCTTTTATTAACAACTCGTTGGGTCATTGCAGGATCGTTTGTCTAGACTTGAAGTCGCCCTAGCTAGCAAGAACGGTAGATCCTGAGCATCATTTGTATTGTCGTGTTTACTTGTCGACGATTCAAAG
>SOPF01029018.1:0-96433 GCA_012979155.1 Hypericum perforatum | reverse complement strand
GCTCACACTGATTTGATGCTTGAAATTCTTCGTGACCAAATCTCCGTTGTTGAGCAGTTCCTCTACTATGGTATCCACGTAGTAAATAATCTACGAACTATACTAGTTGATATTTTCGAAGAATTTGCTAGGACAATTCTTAACGAAAATATTTCTAGAGAAATGTCTGAGAATCTAATTCTCTGTTGTGTTTTTGGTACGTTTTTAAACTAAAACGAATAGCCATATATATAGTGAAAAATAAAGTTGGTTTTATTAATTAATCAATTAATTAATTAATTGATTAATCAAAATATCTTAAAAGGGAAGGAGAGGAAAACGTAAGCGCTTACGTTTCCTCCTTCCCCTTTTCATTAAACCAATTTTATTAATCAATGGTTGGACCAAATATGGTTCAACCAATATGGTCCAACCAACATGGATCAACCGACATGGTTCAACCAATATAGTCCAACTCTTATGGTCCAACCAATATGGACCAACCAATATGGTCCAACCATGATTATATATATGAATATGTACTATTTAATTAAATCTAATTTAATTAAATATACATATAATTATATTTAATTAAATCCCATTTATTTAAATATAATTCTATATGTATATGTACTATTTAATTAAATCTAATTTAATTAAATATACATATATTATATTATATTTAATTAAATCCCATTTATTTTAAATATAATTCTATCTAATAGAATTTCAACATTTCTCTATAAATTAAATATCCTTGATCAAATCAATATTTAATTTATCCAACTTTAATTCGTGACTAATACTAGTGTTGTGTGACCCATAGGCCCTTATATATCAAGCGCTTAGTCAAACTAACGGTCTTAGTCTAACCCTAGACAATAAACCAGACTATCTCAATACATAAGGTACGTTGCGAGGATACTGCAACTACCTGTAATGTGAAGCTCATAGTGGTACGGTCCTTTCATTCACGAATACTTGATTAAGTCTAGAACATGATTACGTGTCTGTTCTAATGACTTAATCATATTATCTCATCCTGCTAATTGATCATGTTGTCACTTTTAGACACCATTCTAAAAGTGACGTGCATTGGCCAATGACTATTGATCCAATTAGCTATGAGAAGACAAGTATTCTCTCCAAGTCTATTCGAGGAATGAATCCTATTCTTGGCTCAACTACCACGCACATATACTTCGTGATGTGCCTAACACATGCCATATCTACTCCGTTAGGAGTGCAAGCGTCGATCATGGTTAAGGTCCACCACTCCGTACATGTCGTGCGTATTGACCTCAAGTCAAAGGACTACTTCACTACCCCACAAACCGATATCACCGTAGACACGTAAATAGAATACACCAAACGGTTTCTCGGTCGGGTATACCAATACTCTCCAAAGTATCTGTGCATCCATCATGAAATACCTAGTATCTCGTAGTTGTGAGAACCACTACATCCTCTAAGAATATGATGCAGATCACACACCAATCTCCATTGTATCATCGATATCCCATTCTCGATGATCATTGATTGGGGCTATTTTAAGAACTATGTTTACTATTATCTGAGATCTCACATTCTCAATAACAACATAAGTTCATGGGAACATAAATATGAGTATATGCAAATAATCAAACAATATATTCATTTTATGTAATGCCAAATATTATTAATCAAATTAATATTACAACTGAATATTGATCAAGTATAATGTCCTATCCAGATTGTCTCTAGGACATATAAATACTAACACTTAGTCCTCAGCACTTCATCCGCAGTCTGCGTGGACGAGACGACGATGCAGGGGACCTCTCCGAGTTTAAGGTACATGACGCGTCCGAATTTTCGGCTCAAGCTTGCGAGTCGTTGATGAGGCAGTGGACTGATCGCTGGTGCAAGTTCCCTATTATAGGGAGGGGCCTTGGCCCTGGAGGCAAAATTTTGTTGGAACTGATCTTCTTTTTGTATGTTTGGAGGGCCATTAGGATGAAGGTGAAGAAAGCTATTATCATGGCTAGAGAGGAATCGAAGGAGGAGAAAGGATGATCCATGGTGGGAACTATTGAACTTGCAATTAGGAAATTCGGGATAAAGTTTGTTTAGCCTCTGTCTTTATTTAAATGCGAGTGGCTAGTCCATCTATGTAACAGTATATAATTCATGAATAATTAATTATCATACTAACTACATTCAAATTAATCTTAACTCATATATGGAATCTACAGATTTGACATCTTTAGTTTCCTTTTACGGGTAAGTTTTAATATGGGTAAGTGGATATGATAATTAGTAATCTTCCATTAATTGTTAGACTTAGTTGGGCAATTAGTTAGAGCAATTAATTATTTATAGCAACCATTTCTATGATTCTATCTTTCCCATCAACTTTTCGGAAGTTTTTATTTTATACATAATTAAGGTATTTATCTTTCGAAAAATAATAGTGTTACAAATTTATTAATTTTATACTAGAAAATATTTATCAGTTAAATTTTACTATCTTTAAAAATCCATTTAACTCGAACCTATATTACTTGTCAGATTGGTGTCAAGATAGTCAGTGTTCTAGACCTAAAAAATTAAGGGTTTTGAATATGGTGAATGTGGCCACATTACAATGGAAGTATAAACCCCGCAACACAAGATAATTGATGACTAATTCATTCAAAAAATATTGCTTTGAGCATTGAAGACTTGGATGGACTTAATTTTTTTTTGTTGTTTTGCACTCCTACACTCTTTTTCTATTCTTTTTAAATATATTGTTTTATTTATACAAAAGATAATTAATGGATAATTAACTTATTAACCGCATCCAATTATGAAACTGAAAATTCATTGTGTCCTTTAATGGGTTAAAAATTTTAAGTCTATTAATGGTTTGACTTTAATATGGGTGGGCCAATATAGTAATTAATTTTCCATTAAACACTATGGTTACTTAAGCAATTAATAAGTTTACAATTAGTTATTAGGTTAGACAGCAACCAATTTCATCTTGCCCAAGATTTTTTTTGGAAGTTTCTCTCTGACACTTAATTAAGGGTTTTAAATTTGGAGAATGTACCAAATTCGTTTATATTAGGTGAAGAAAGTACCAAATTAATAATAGTTACTAACAAATATTTAGCCAATTGGAGATGTATGAGGTCTCATTAAGTTATAGAGAATAAGTTGTTTGAGTATTTATTTAAGATAAATATTATTAAACACCATGGTATATACAACATATTTAATATAATACTTAATATAGTAGAACTAACTACAATATACAAATGTGACAAATTCTTACTCAGTTAAATAATTTTTTTAAGAGTTATACATAATTTCATATTCTTGTCAATATCACAAAATAATAATTTTTAAATAAGATAATATTATTGTTTTTATGTTTTGTAAAAATTAAAATATAATTGAATTTCATAATCTCATTATATTGTAAAACTCTGAGTCTTCTTTAAAAAACTAAATTTGTGAAGAGTTATTCTCGTTACAACATTTAATTAATAATTTTTATTCGACAATTTTTATGGTCTTAAGGCCATTATGTGAGGGATATGTTTGGTACTTTCCCTTTGAAAATGAACTAGCATAAGCCCGTGACCATTTGGGGTGGGTTGGGTGGGGAGAGATCAGGGGATCAAACCACACTTTTGTAATAGATTAGGATTTCTCAAAAAAAAAATGAACTAGCATAAGAAAAGTCTAAGCTTTGTCCCCATTAATGAGAAGTGGGTCAACAAGCATGGCTTTAACGTCGTCCTCGACGATCTTCGGATAAGACAGACCGTCTCCGCGACCGTAGTTGGTATGAGCCGTACGTGCAATGTTGATCAGCCGAAGCATTACTTCCTTTGGAACCGTCGAAGGACGCCTTAGCCAATACTCGTTCATCGTCTTCCACGAGCTCGATATCCTCCTCCGGAACTCGTCGACTGCCTCCTTTTCGGATACCTTGTTCTGCTTCATGTAGCCGAAAAGAGGGCACCCTTCGTACCCTCTTATCTTCTCCTCCTTGGTAAATGAAATATACGAAGTTTAGATTCGTCGAGTTCAAGTAAATTCGAATCCAGATACGCGCAAATATGTTACAGTTTGTAAGTTGGGGAACAATGTAACAGATCAAGAAAAACGAGTGTGTAAGAGTTTACCTTGTAAGTGACTATGTCATCAATCAGGCGAAGAATGACGCCGAGTGCTCGAACGAAGGAGTGGCCACTAGACAACCAGTCGTATGCCTCTAAGTTGGCAACATCTCCCATCCCGATGAAGGAAAGAGCTCCCATGAGCTCTGCTGCGCCGGTCTTCCATGCTGCTTCATCCATGCTCTCCAAGAATGATGGAGTGTGGCCGTCTTTCGCCCATTCGCACTGCTTCAGGTAACCTCTGGCTAGCTCTTTTACCTGCAAAAACATGGGGTGCCGACGTACAAAGACAATGAACTTTTACTTTGACCAACAAAGTATTTAATTCACATATATGTATAAGTATAATTGTGGAGCAAACTGATTATTTTGTTGATAACGTACCAGATCTATGGTAATGGAGACACAATATGACCTTCCTTCAACAGCTGCATAATGGTCTAATTCGTCGAACAAATCCAGCCAAGCCTTAAGCAGATGTTTCATGTAATCAACTGGAAGTTCACCGAGGACGTCTCGGTCCCACCTGTGACTCAATTAGACCAATGTCACTTCACCAACTCACAGATCATAATCACAAAATTAAGAAAACTTTACAGTAATTTCTCCTAAATATTCACATTTATATTCGGACTGGTGTGCCGAATAACAAACCTTTGTATGGCATCCGTGAGAACAGCGAGTTCGTCGTATGTACCGTAGGCATCGTAAGTGTCGTCCAAGTAAGTCAGGAGATACACGATTTTGGCATATGCCTTCCGAGCGTAAGCATAAGAAGGCTCGTAATATTCACATGCAGCCCAAAAATACATCTCCATGATTCTGTCTCTTCCAAAAGGAAGCTTTGATCCCAAGTCCAATTTTTTCCACCACCTACAAACATACGTGTAAAACATTACTCGACAATCATAACAATTAAAAAATGATCATCTTAAGAACTTTCAAATTTAAAATCCACGCATTAAAATACCCGAAGAGGCTCTGTAGTTCCCTTGAGTAGAGTAACTGCACCCGGTTAAAGTCCGATGATGCAAACTTGAGCAGTAAATCGTTCTTGTCGTCCTCTTGGCTGTAATAGGTAATAAATTCTCGGGCTTTAAGCCAAGGCATTCCTTTGTGCAGGGGAACATTCAACGCGCTAGAAATCTGATTCGCGAGATGCTGTTCGCACTGGACGACCAGTCGTTCCAGGTGAGTAGTGCTGAATGCGAGAGCTTCGTCCAAAATGTCTTCCCCGTGTATGCTCAGATGGGCAGCTTCAAAGAGGCTTAGAATGCCTTTGGGGTCTTTGGCAAGATATTCCTCAATTTCACCATTATCTACGTTCTTAAATCTTTTGAAAATGTCTGAACCATTAATTGTTTTAAACTTGTTAATAAAGCAACACAAGATCAGAGTGGAAAAGATAAACGTTTCTCAACAATGCTGTGTAATTAAAAATTGAAAAGGAAAAATTTTCATTCTTTTTATCCTTGAAAACTAACTACTAGAATTTTAATTTCATCTAAATTGATAGCGGAAACAGTATTAATTAAATTGTTTTTTAATTGTTACTTTTGTGATGCATAGGGTGTTTATTGAATCAATTTGAAGGAGAAGTGGTTAACTGAATATTTTGAATATGTATGAGGTAAGATATTTAATCTTAATTCCTTTCTCATATGAAAAAACAATGATTACGTGGTAGTAGTGTAAACTCTTCTCTGTTGAAAAAGGTTACTTTGAAGTATTAAAAAAAACATATTTGATTATCCACGGCGAGAAGGGTAAATGTGAACAATGTAAAGTGATAATTAAGAAATTTTGAGATTGAATTATTATTACCTGAAGGAACTTCGAATCCATGTTGTCTAAACACTCGAAATACCACTGCAGTAGTGTGCAAGTCAAGATCCTTATTGTTGAGAAGTTGATTTAGATGAGATTTATGAAAATTTTCATCAACTTTTTCTTCTATCTGAGTTTGAAAATGATACGAAATTCCAAGACGACATAATAAGTCAATCAATTTCAGCATCTCAATGTCATCTTCACCGGAGAAGGAAGCCAATATCATGGCCTCAACCTCTTTCTTCAAAATCTCTACCCCTCTGTTATGGGATTCAAGATCCTGCAAGCATATGCGTAACAATTAAAATAACATACATTGATAACTAAAATTAATATTATAAGACGATACTGGTCTCAGGGTTGACACAGATTATGTAAATACTTGAAAATCTAACCATTTCATCAAGGGAAAACGAATAAATGTGATCTTTCCATATGGCCGGTGGGAAGGTGCAAACCGGACGTTCCACTGTCGTGTGGTTGATCGACGACAGACCTAAAACAGGTTCTCTTGGTGTTGATCTAATTGAACGGCAACTTTTTCTCATGTAATCCAAATTTCCATAATTAGAAAAAAGGCGTTTCGGATGTTTGGAGAGGTGGGGAGGTGTGTTCAAGGGAGGAGTTGTGGTGATCAACGAAGGTAAGGCCATTGCAATGGAGTCTTGATGCAACTGAAATAAATCGATGTTCGTAAATTATCCCCAAGAATTAATGGAAGGGATTCTTGCTCAAGAACAACTAAAAACATAAAACATGCCTTCTCTTCCCTTCACAGTCATATATATAGGGGCTCTTTGGTACGGCCGATAAGATTTAGATATTAGCCGTTAGTTGATGCTACTCAACTGATAGCTGATATCCGATTTTCACAAAAATGTTTGATAAACAAATATTGACGGTTGCTGTTGAGTTGTAAAACTACTTATAAGGGTAATTGACTAATAAATATTATTCTTTAATATTTAATATAATATATATTATTTTTATTTATGCTTTTGCTAATTAAAAAATATCTCTCTTAATTTAATATTTAATATAGTACATATTATTTATCTTTATATTCCCACCAATTAAAACAATATCTCTCTTAATTTAATATTTAGTATGTATTTCTATATTTTTGCCAATAAAAAAAGTGTCTCTTAATTTAATATTTAGTATTTATCTCTATTTTTTCACTAATTAAAAAATATCCTTCTTAATTTAATATTTAATTAGGAATTATCTGAATCGAGAACTATTTAGTAATTTGATATTGTAACAGCCATCAGTTAAATATAACAGTTATAAATTCTAACTGTTAGAAAAATTGGCATTTGGGTTATAACAACTATTTTTTTTAATTCACTAATTTTCTAACGTGCTAACTTCGATTGGAATTATGTTAATATGATGACTAATCGGCCTCAATTTTTTTGAGTAGATAGAAAACTTAAACTTTAAATAATATTTGTACACATTATTACTCAAACAAAACTAAATGATCAATTAAATTTTATATTTATTACCTGGACTTCTATTAATTTTGGTCTTTTATATTTTCTATCTCGTATATCATGTTTGGATTTTTTTTCTAATTTTAGGCCTTTTAGTTACGGTTTTCTATTTTCTTTAAACATGATACTGTACCTATTGTTATGTCAGTTTAGAGTTGAATATTATACTCAGACCACCTAGACATTTGTGAAAGATTCTCTCTCGTGGCCGACCACCTAGAAATTGTGAAAGATTGTTTCTCGTGGCCGACAACCTAGTATTTAATCCCTTTCTGGGTAAATTTCTTGCAGGAGGTCGAATAAAGAAAGAATAACCAAAAAGGGGTTGTAAGAAAAAAATTTTTTGTCTGGGGTCGGTTCAAACCCGCAATTTTTTTTGGGGGTTTGGTTTGCTCATACCCGCAACATAAAACGCGGGTCTGTACTTGGCTGGAGCCGATCTCGGTGGATTTGGCTTGACTAAAAATTCAACCCAAACCCGCAAAAAAAATGGAGGGTTTGGGCGCTTGAAATTAGCAAGAAAATAAACGTAGCCAAGTGAGCTGTTTTAGCTGTTGAGATTTGTTCCACTCTTTCCTTGTTTGGCAGGACGATAAAAAAGCTATTTTATTATGGGGCCTTGAGGTTTACGCCGTAGCTATTTTAACAAACAACCAAACAGTAAAATAAGGAAAATCTGTAAAACACACATGATGGGCCCACGAGTTGTACCAGTGTCTCTTTTTCCCCAATTCTGAAAATTTGACAGAAATATGACAAAATTATTCGATAATAACATATTTTCAATGATTCAAATTAAATAAATTTTGAATAAAATAAAGTTAATGCAGTTAATCTAAGTGTTCACGGAAGAGAACATTATACTTGCAATAAGTTTTGAAACAAATCTTAGACGGCTACTACTGATAATCATGTTAGCTTATTAATTTTTTCGGACAAGTTATTATTTTTAGATGGAAAAAGTGAAACCTACCAAGAAAAGTATCGGAAAAGTAAAGGAGTTAATTGCTGAATTAGTTTCCTTTCGGAGAATATTTACAAATTAACAATTGCTGCTCAGCCACAAATAAATGAATCTGTTAAGCCTATTCGTTTGGAGGGAAAGATGGAAGACCAAATTAATTTAGACCCAAAAAGTCTAAAATGACGCGTAAGCTAATTTCAAGCCGGCTCTGCCCAAACCCTCCACTTTTTTTGCGGGTTTGGGTTGAATTTTCAGCCAAGCCGAATCCGCCGAGACCGATTCTAGCCGAGTACAGACCCGCATTTTTTTATGAGGTTTTAGGTCGAACCCGCGTTTTTTGTTGCGGGTATGAGCAAACCAAACCCGCAAAAAAAATTGCGGGTTTGGACTGACCCCAGACAAGAAAAACTTTTTCTGACAACCCATTTTTGGTTATTCTTTCTTTATTCGACCCCCTGCAAGAAATTTACCCTCCCTTTCTGTTTCTCGTGCCCGACAACCTAGTATTTAATTACTTTCTGGTTTCCAGCAGTTATGCAATTAGTTTGTCCTTACCCGGCTCACCTTGACGTGTGACACATGTAAAGGAGACTAATTATGTATGCACTCGTACTTTTATTATTTTATTTTTTGTTGTTGGTTTAGTGGAAAAATTAATTTATTAATATTTTCTTTAAATATATATATATATACGTTTTTAAATATTTTGAATTTAAAAGTTATTTTGAATAAAAACATTATTTATCTAATTATTTAATATATAATTATTTTTTTATGTTAGAACATACTATCTGATATGATTGTAAAAACTATTTAATTTAAAAGGTATAATAAAATGGTCAATTAAGTTCAAATAATTTGGTTAGTTGTAGTTTATGCGGTGTTCAAATAGTTTGGTCAATTATAGCTCATACATATTAGTATTCAAACAGTTTGCAGAAACATAATTTAGATAATTATACTCAAATAGTTTGTTTGTCATTGAATATTCAAACAATTTGGTCAATTAACACATTGAACTGTGTAATTGTAACAATAAAATTATTCAAATTATTAGTATAAACTATTTAATTCTAATTTTAACAAAAATATATCATGATATATAAAAAAATTCATTGGTTTGGTCAATTATCTCATCTTATGTTCAATTAGTTTGGTTAGTTAAGTTTAAATAGTTTGATCAATTATATTCAAAATAATTTTGTTAACAATGTTCAAATAAGCTGGTTATGTATGTTCAAATGATTTATTAAGTTATGTTCAAATAATTTGTTCAGCTATATTAAATATTTTGCTCTATTATATAGTTTACTCTGTTATATCAAATCATAACATTATAAGCTTGTAAGAATCAAGTAAATTAAATTGATAAATGTTGGAGTTTTAACCAATTTTTTTTATCTTTTTCATTAACTTATGAAGTAATTAATAAATTATCACTTAACTCTAGCTATTTTATTATAAAACTATGATTTGAAGCTTTAATTTAGCATGAAATAGAGGTTGACTACCTCTTATTTCCTACACCTAAAACAGTTTACGAAATTTTCTCTTCTCTACGAAGGAGAATAGGTTAATCAAATTGAAAGGGTCGAAGAAAGAACGGACGAGAGAGAAACGACGAGGCTAGAATTAAGGGCTAAGATTATGTCTTTTGTCATTTGATGTATTCGGATCCATGCAAATTAAAGAAAGGCTCATAAATCTTACTTTTAAAGGTGAGAAGGACGACCATGTAAATCCAGAACTTTCGGAAGATCAAAATAAGGATTCTGAGTTTAAAGAGTAAGACTCGCCCCTTAGCTACTCGACCTGAGGTGTGAAATCTCTTATAGGAGATTAACTTAATTTTGGTTAGGTCTTCGTAGATATTGGATAGTTAAACAAGAGGGAGAGTTTTTAGGAAGTGGAATTAAGGACCATTCAAAATAAGTGAATTCTGTCTTTATATTGGTATGCTCTTTCTATGATTTTTGGATTTTGTATATGTTATTGACTATAATTTGTTAACATGCAGAATGGTCCCATACAAAGGGGACCCTGTAGTAGCATAAGGGACTACCGAGTAACTCAAGGTATGTGTGATCAAGTGGACAAGAAATGTGTGGACTATCTGAACTCGTGGAGGGAATAACTATCTGTTTATTGGGTCTGCTTTGCAAAAACAGTAGGTATTCATCTGTGCCCCACGAGAATTCTGACATGATAAATGTGAACTCTGTAGCTCCATATTGTGATAATTTTTATGTGCTTACAGACGCTGAGGTGTCGAAACGAGAGTAAGACTCGTAGTAAAGGGAACTACTGTATGCATCATTCAGAAAACCCTTTTTTTCATTGAAAACTTTAAATTTTCGTTCAACTTTTAATTATCATGGCTAGAGAGGAATCGGAGGAGGAGAAAGGATGATCCACGGTGGGAACAATTGAACTTGCAATTAGGAAATTTGGGATAAAGTTTGTTTAGCCTCTGCCTTTATTTAAATGCGAGTGGCTAGTCCATCTATGTAACAGTATAATTCATGAATAATTAATAATCATACTAACTACATTCAAATTAATCTTCACTCATATATGGAATCTATAGACTTGTAACAGTTATTCTCGTTACAACATTTAATTAATAATTTTTATTCCACAATTTTTTATGGTCTCAAGGCCATTATTTTAAAATGAACTATAATATTTTATGTCCATGTGCTATGTTTAGAATTTACAGGGCAGGACCTTATTGAGAAAAAAATAAATATATCATTCTTTGAAAAGAACATTATCTCAGTTTGGAAATATAATTTTATACATGTAGATTATATATCAAATCCAAGATTATCGTTATAGTATAATGTAAATTTAACAGTGACCATTAAAATATCATAAACTCAGTTAACTAGGATCTGATCTAGTTTCTCATATTTTATTTCCTAAAACTTATTAAAGCATTATCCCGGGAGCGTCTTATTTAAGAGGTTAAGAATAAGAATGATAAGGGTCAAATTTGATTAGTGATCTTGGCCACCGACACTTAATCATGTACTTTAAGCATGCTATTATTTTACATTTATCATGAAACTCATGATAATTTTCCCATTTACTATAAAAATGCATAAACTCGTGTAATGTAAAAATATATTAAATATTCTTACCAAAAAAAATATATATTAAATACTCGCACTATAAAATTAAGTGTACCTTTTATTGAAAACACTGTTTGACGAGTTTAATTGAAAAACATCCAAAATTAACTAAAGTTTTCGAACAAAGGATAAGAAATATCAAGCTTTGTCCCCATTAATAAGAAGTGGGTCAACAAGCATGGCTTTGACATCGTCCTCGACGATCTTCGGATAAGCCAGACCGTCTCCGCGACTGTAGTTGTTATGCGCCGTACGTGCAAGGTTGATCAGCCGAAGCATTACTTCCTTTGGAACCGTCGAAGGACGCCTCAGCCAATACTCGTTCATCGTCTTCCACGAGCTCGATATCCTCCTCCAGAACTCTTCGACTGCCTCCTTTTCGGATACATTGTACTGCTTCATGTAGCCGAAGAGAGGGCACCCTTCGTACCCTCTTATCTTCTCCTCCTTGGTAAATGAAATACACAAAATTTAAATTCGACAAGTTCGAGTAAATTCAAATCCGAGATAGGCACAAATATGTAATAGTTAGTAAGTCTGGGAACAATGTAACAGATCAAGAAAAACGAGGATGTGGCATAAAATATAATACAGGTACAATCAAGGATTGTTGAAATTGAAGATTCTAAAGGTAAGGCTTGAATCAAGTATTATTTATTAAAATACATTAATGTGATACATCAAGTTCATCTCGTATTTAGTGCACATAAAATTAGATACGTCAGGTTCTACGAACATAGTGTCCAAAGCAAATAATTCTTTGCTTGTATGCTAATCTAGTGGTTATAGTATGATAGAATAAGTAAAAGTTTACCTTGTAAGTTACTATGTCATCAATCAGGCGAAGAATGACGCCGAGTGCTCGAACGAAGGACTGGCCACTAAGCAACCAGTTGTATGACTCTAAGTTGGCAACATCTCCCATCCCGATGAAGGAAAGAGCTCCCATGAGCTCTGCTGCGCCGGTCTTCCATGCTGCTTCATCCATGCTCTCCAAGAATGATGGAGTGTGGCCGTCTTTCGCCCATTCGCACTGCTTCAGGTCAGCTCTGGCTAGCTCTTTTATCTGCAAAAACATGGGGTGCCCACTTACATTGACAAATGAACTTTTACTTTGACGAACAAAGTATTTACTTCACACACACACACATATATATAATTTTGGAGCAAAATATAGCGTACCAGATCTATGGTAATGGAGAAACCAATTTATGATCTTCCTTCAACAGCCGCATAATGGTCTAATTCGTCGAACAAATCCAGAAAAGCCTTGAGCAGATGTTTCATGTAATCAACTGGAAGTTCATCGAGGACGTCTCTGTCCCACCTGTGACTCAATTAGACCAATGTCACGTCACCAATTCACAGATCATAATCATAAAATTATAAGATCCAGAGATTCGTAGATCATAAAATTTTACAATAGACTCCTAAATTTTCAGATATTTATATTCGGACTAGTGTGCCGAATAACAAACCTTTGTATCGCATCCGTAAGAACCGCGAGTTCGTCGTATGTACCATAGGCATCAGATGTGTCGTCCAAGTAAGTCAGGAGATAACAGATTTTGGCATATGCCATCCGAGCGTAAGCATAAGAAGGCTCGTAATATTCACATGCAGCCCAAAAGTACAACTCCATAATTCTGTCTCTTCCAAACGGAAGCTTTGATCCCAAATATAATTTCTTCCATCAAAACTTAAATCACTTGCACCCGGTTAAAGTCCAATGCTGCAAACTTGAGCAGTAAATCGTTCTTGTCGTCCTCTTGGCTGTAAAAAAAATAAATATATATATATATATTGCTCTATTACTAATATGTGTTAGCCTAGGTTAGCATAAATATAGTTTTAATAGTATCATTCGGCCCACATATAATTCTCCACCCTCACTATATAAGAATATCGTCCACACCAAATCTAGTATAAAGATATAAAGTGGCATTTTCCAATTTTCCTAGGCTCGCTCTTGAATAATGGGAAAAAAGGAAGTACGAGGGAAGATGCAAGTTTACAAAATCCTCTTTCTTTTAGCTTGTATCTTTTTTTTATATTAAGACAAAAAAATTTATATCCGTGATGACGCATCCTGTAGAGTGGTATTTTAATTTGGCTCTCCCCTCCAAATTACTTTAAGAATTCCTTTGGAATTTAATGATTCTCAAACAATGTATTGAAAGGCCACACGGCAAAATTTCAGAATAAAGTTGTCAATTTGGATGTTATAAAAAAGAAAATACAATAACCGGTTTTATATAACAATATGAAACTAGTCGATCAAATTCATTTATTAATAATATGAAACTAGTCGACTTTCGTGTCAAATAGAAAGAGACCTTTACTTCACTCAAAAAAAAAAAGAGATTCACTCAAAAAAGAAAGAGACCTTTACGGGCCTCAAAGATCAATCGATGAGAGGAAAGTTATTTCGGCCCAATATATTAAATTTGACTATTTGAGCCCATAGACGTAAAATAAATATTTCTTAAAAACAATATTGTCAATTTTTTTAAAACATCTTACACGCGCTGCCTTATAAAAACAGCCGCCGTTCCCACTTTCCACCGTCACACGCCACGCCATTATATATATATATACTAAAAAAGACGCCTTAGCCTTTCCCGCAAGCCAAACAACTCCTTATTCTCCCTCCCTCCCTCCTTCCCCCCCCCCCCCATCGAACCCTACCTTTTCAAATTCCCCCAAATCGGAAGACTAAACCCTAATTTAACACGTCGGGGTTGAAGGCGATAGGTGAAACCGAATAATGTCGGCCGCCGTCTGCGGGAGCAAGAGGTCGTACTTCTTCGACGACGTTCCGGCGAGTCCTCCGGTCTCCAAGAAACTCCGATGCGGCTCCTCCTCGCCTCCCCCGGACCGTTTATCTCCGCGTCGCGGTTCGCTCCTCGACCAACTCAGATCGATCTTCCCCAGCGCCGAACCTGAGGTGACGTCACCCCTCTTTTTTGTCTGCGATTTAGGTTTTGATGTTTCTGTAACTGTTATTATACGCAATTGAAGGTTCTTGAGAGGGCGTTGGAGGAATGCCGCTACGATTTAGAATCTGCTGTGAAGAACCTCCGGGAGGTCACAACTGGGCCGGCCGAGGAGCATTCGCCAGGTAATCCCGTGCTGTTTGTGGTTTTTTTTTTGTGTGGATTAGTTTTGTGTTTCTGTTTGGAAGTTTAGTTGTTTAACTTTTGGTTATAGATGAAGATGGTGCCTATCCTGTTTGTGGTTCCGATGGTGCGGGTTTGGGCAGCAACCCTGTTGACGGTGCTCAGTGGGTGGATCTGTTCGTGAGGGAGTTGATGGGTGTTACGACTATTGATGATGCAAAATCCCGTGTCGCGAGAATGCTGGAAAGTCTGGAGAAGTCCATCAGCTCACGCAATGCCGATGCTGCTGGAGCAGCTGTCGAAGGTGTCCAAAAGGTATCACTCGTGCAACTTGTATATGGCTGAGATTGGAAGATGTCCTTGCCCGTATCTTCTGGTTGAATATATTGACATTTGTGATGGCGTGAAATTTCATTGTGTGGTTTGATTATAGTTTGGGATCAAGAGTGTGAACACGCTGTAGTTGATGTGATTTGTTTGTGATCAGGGCCTCTGAATTAAAATAAACATGGTCGGTATTAGGTTTTCGAATTATTTCTTGATGTCTGCCAAGCAGAAAGAGTATAGTGGCATCACTCAGCACTTCGTCTGTATAACATACTGATATGTGGATAATGGTTAGCTAGCAATAGGAGGAGAATGGAATGCAAAGTTTAGTTCTTTTTGTTTTCTGGCTGAAGTAAGGAGTCTTAACTTCTTTCTAGTTTCTTCATGCACTCCAATTCTTTCTTCTTTTATTATTAGGAAAATCTGGTGCTGAAGGAGCAGATGCAATTGGTTCTCCAAGAGAACGGCATTCTGAAGAGAGCTGTTGCCATTCAGCATGAGCGTCAAAAAGGATACGAAGAGAAAGATCGTGAGTTGAACCACCTGAGACAGATGGTCTCTCAGTATGAGGAACGAGTCAGAACACTGGAGGTAACCAAATTTTGTTGTGTGCATTCCCTGTCCTCTGATGCTTTAGGCCATCGGACTATGGACTCGCATTTTATATTTACAGTTATTGTTTCACTTAGAACAGGCATCTAACAAATACCTTCATTTGTTCTCTCGCCAGATGAACAATTATGCATTGAGCATGCACTTGAGACAAGCTCAGCAAAGCAACCCGATACCTGGACGTTTTAATCCTGATGTCTTCTAAATCACTCGAAATCAGCTCGTTAATTAATACTTCAATACTTGCATCACTAAAGCTTTCGTCTGTCTGGGTAGAAGAGAGGGTTGGGAACATTCTCTTGTAGCCTTACTCCCCCTCAGTTGCATCGGAGCAGATTATGTTTGAAGTTTGAACAGACATAGAATTTGATGGAGGCATTGAATAAGCCTTTCTGTGTTGTAAGAAAATGTTTACGGCTTTTGATGTGTGTGTTCAGATTCAAGACTTGCTTCCATCTATGCACCAGCCAGTTATTGCTTGTGCTAGTCTCTGAATCCTGACCATGAAAAGAAGTCTATGATTCGGTCATCGCACAATCTTGGTATTAACACAATCATAAAATACAATTAAATATAACTTCTTAAAAAAGAGAGAATAAAATAGCTTTTGTGACAATCATTTCATTTGCATAGTTCAAATCACAAGTAATCTATTTGAAATTTATCTTATTTTTATTTTTCAACCAATTAATGCGATTTCCTCGTATATGCAAAAATATAAAGCTGCATTAATCAATCATGTCACTTGCACAGCTCACAAATCACAAATAATCCATTTGCAAAACGCGTTTCTTGTTAAATTGTTATATAAATTTTACTCACAAATTTTATATACTTATGTGAAAATCTGTTATAATTGAAGTATCAGTCAAAGAAGAAAAATAGACATTATCTCGAAAAAAGTAAAAATATATTAACAAATAAATTTCACTACGTATGTGTTAGAATTAGGAAATTAATCAGTTATCTTATTTTATGATACTAGCCCGAGAAGTTTGCCACACATTTCACTGGGAAAAAAAATGATATAACTGGGATAATGACGTCAGATTATATAACCTTGATTATTATTGGTCCAATGACGTCATAATATAAACCAAATATAAAATAAAGCTGCCTTAAAACAAAGAGAGATTATATATACTTGCAATCCATTTCTTGTCCCCTACCACTACCTCACGACCCCTCCTCCTCCCTTAACTCGAGCAGAGAAGCGTGACCAAGAAATCCCCAAATCAAAGAATCGAGGAAACCCTAATTAGAAAATTTTCAAGATGGTGTTAGCGGAATTGGGAGGGAGCATATCCCGGGCGATACAGCAGATGAGCAATGCGACGATAATCGACGAGAGGGCGTTGAACGAGTGCCTCAACGAGATCACGCGCGCCCTCCTCCAGTCCGATGTCCAGTTCAAGCTCGTCCGCGACATGCAATCCAACATCAAGAAGATCGTCAACCTCGACGACCTCGCCGCCGGCCACAACAAGCGCCGCATCATCCAACAGGTACTAAATATTGTTGCTTTTAGTCGAGGATTGGGATATAGATCGAATCTTTGCGACTTCTTGTTTTTCGAGCTTTAGGAAATTGAGTGGGTTGGGGGATTTTATTGCCATAAGGAATTTTTGGGCGCGTTTTTGCTTTTTCATTGTTGGAAGAGAATTGGATTGTTTTCTTGTTTGTAGTGAATTAGACTAAGAGTTGTGTTGTGGTGGTTATTGTGGATGTAGGCCATTTTTAATGAGCTTTGCAAGATGCTTGATCCCGGAAAGCCGTCCTTTGCGCCGAAGAAAGGGAAACCGAGTGTCATCATGTTTGTTGGTTTGCAAGGTAATTAGGTGTTTCTATTTTACTGTGGTTTAACGCCAAGGTTTTGGTTTTTTTTTTTTTTTGCTTATCCCAACGGCTGTTCTTCTTTCTAGGTTCTGGAAAAACCACGACTTGCACCAAGTATGCTTATTACCATCAGAAGAAAGGCTGGAAACCTGCTCTTGTATGTGCAGATACATTCAGAGCTGGTGCTTTTGATCAGCTCAAGCAGAATGCCACCAAGGCTAAGATTCCGTTTTATGGAAGGTGTTTCTATTGCTCAACTTTGATTTTTGTTCCTTTAGTGAGCATATTCATAATCGTAGGTATTTTGCTATGGTCTTTGACCTTTTATTTGTTAACAGCTATACAGAATCAGATCCTGTGAAAATTGCTGTGGAAGGTGTTGATAGATTCAAACAGGAGAACTGTGATCTCATAATTGTCGACACCAGTGGACGCCATAAACAAGAAGCTTCACTCTTTGAAGAAATGCGCCAAGTTTCTGAAGCAACAGTGAGTTTCACTGTGTGCTTGTACTTGCTGATCATAGACAAGATCATCTCCCTTCATGTTGTTTTCATTGTTTTGCTTTTTCCAGAAACCAGATCTTGTAATATTTGTCATGGATAGCAGCATTGGTCAAGCTGCTTTTGACCAGGCTCAAGCATTTAAGCAAAGTGTTTCAGTTGGTGCCGTGATTGTTACAAAAATGGATGGCCATGCTAAAGGTGGTGGTGCTCTCAGTGCGTAAGTGCTTTTGAACAGTTTGGTACTCAACTTAGCACTTGAGGTGTTTATATGCAGCACTGGCTACCATTTCCCCCAGGATTTCTGCTTTTTGATATCTTGACCATTTGTGTCACAATTATGCAATATGAAGCTTGAAACTGATATCTATTTTCATATTTGCTATGTGCAGTGTTGCTGCCACAAAGAGTCCTATAATATTTATTGGAACAGGAGAGCATATGGATGAGTTTGAAGTCTTTGATGTTAAACCATTCGTTAGCCGCCTTCTAGGTAGCAATCTTTCTCTACAAATGATGAAGCTCTGACTTCAGCAGTGTTCAGTCTCCATGCCAAATTATTACTGTACTTGCACTGATATCTGCCATCTAACTAGGTATGGGTGATTGGTCTGGATTCATGGACAAAATTCATGAGGTTGTTCCAATGGACCAGCAGCCAGAGCTTCTGCAAAAGCTTTCTGAGGGAAACTTTACCCTAAGGATTATGTACGAGCAGTTCCAGAACATTCTGAAAATGGGTCCAATTGGCCAGGTTTCGTCTCTTTAATATAAACTACTGCTGAATACCATTTCTGCATAAACTCTCTAGCTCACACTGGAAAACCTTGGTCGCTCCTTTTAGGTTCGTCTGTAATCATAAAGTAATGGGTATCGTGATCGTCACTAGTCTTTTTCATTTCTTAGATGGTGATGGGCACACTTTTTCTCGATAAAGCTAACAGTTGTGCCTCATTTAAGTAGAAGAGGGCCGTTGTTTATGGCATGTGCATTTCCCTATGACTTATTGTCGCCGCAACATTTCCTGGCTCTAGGTTTTTTTATGTCAAAAGAATTCCGATGGCATCATTGAAAAGGGAATAGGACCGTTATGGTTTTATAATACTGAGGAATGGGGACCTGCTCTTTGCAGATTCTGTTATATTAAGGTTGCCACTTTCAGTTCACTGAAATTGAGTGTTCTATGCAGGTGTTTTCTATGCTTCCGGGGTTCAGCGCTGAATTGATGCCCAAAGGTCGAGAGAAGGAAAGCCAGGCAAAGATTAAGCGGTACATGACCATGATGGATTCAATGACAAATGAAGGTAATGTAATATTCATGGTAGTTAACATCCACATCTGATGTGTTTTGGTTATTTAATTAATTGGTGAGCTAATTACCCGCAGAGTTGGACAGTACAAACCCTAAGATTATGAATGAGTCCCGCGTTATGAGGATAGCCCGGGGGTCTGGACGTCAAGTTTATGAAGTCGAGGAAATGCTGGAAGAGTACAAGCGTCTGGCCAAGATCTGGAGCAAAATGAAGGGGCTTAAAATTCCCAAGAAGGGGGAGATGAGCGCCCTGTCCCGAAACATGAATGCACAGCATATGAGCAAAGTCCTTCCTCCACAGATGCTGAAACAGATTGGTGGAATGGGTGGTCTTCAAACTTTGATGAAGCAAATGGGTTCGTCCAAGGACATGATGGGAATGTTTGGTGGTGGGGACAAGTAGCCGCTACTAGTTCCGCTTCTTCGTCCTTCGGTATTTGACAGTTCAGGCTTTCCATGTCGAATTGTATATGTGAAGGATGCAATCGATGAGGGATGGAAGGAAAAGAAATGCAAAGTAGGCTTTTAGAATTTCTTTAGTTCGGTTGGATATCACATTAGATACTTATCAGGATTTTGTTTCATCAGTGCAGTGTTTAATACTTTAATTGGATCTTTCCCACAGATATAATTGTGTTTACCCTTTGCAAGTATTTGACATCATTGACTCCACCAAGTCAAGATATCTTACCATGCGTTTCATTCTTGAAACCACTTGCGTACGATAATCGTTCTGAAGCCAACTAAATTAAGGGCAGACAAAGTGTACGAACGGGCCGTTGGCGTTGTGTCTTGAATTCGAGCTCTTGGAAGAGGAGAATGAAGTGATGGCTAGTGCACAGTACTGGAATAAGGAATTTGGAACGCCACAATCTGTTTAAAGATTCACGTTATATTCTCGAGTAAAGAACAGAACCCGTATGTACATAAACCGAGCTGCAGAGGAAATTACTATATTACATATCATTCGCATGTCAACCCTCTAGAAACTTGCTTAATAAGGTTTTCCGCAGAGGAGTATCCTCTTCATCATCATCTTCGTCGGACTTCACTAGTGCGCTCAGAGAACACCGAGTTACGGCATTCACCTGCATTCTTAATCTAGCATTGTCTACAAACATCTCTGCAAGCATCTTCCGCAACCTATTTCCTGCATCATCCCCACCGTTTATTGTTACACGAATTTCATCAGCCTTTGGAACAGAATTTTCCACATCCTCCGCGAGCAGCTGTGCCTGTTCAAGATCAAGAGGCTCCGATCAAAACCAAGCTAAGGCACAAAAAGGAAGTCCGTAAACCATCGAATCTCCTAAAAAGTTCACAATCAATTGTAAGCATGCTAATCATGATTCAAAAGTTACCTCTGCAAGGAGGAGACCAATCCTGTTGTCAGATGTTGTCAAAAGGTCTATGGCATCAGATGGTGATGAAGCCTCCACAGTTAATCTATCTTCTTCTTCACTGAGAAAGTTGACACTACATTCTTGAAGCCTGTTACGGAGAATGTCACACTCATGTAGCAACTTGTCATTTGCTGCATTGGTATGCCCTGTTCTTTCCTTTTCCTTTTGAAGGACCCTCTGAAAATATAATATTGCCACATTTGAGTTCAACAAATTAGAAAGGAAGCACGGCTAGAGCGAAAACCACAAAAAACATATGTTTGAAGCAAGGGTACAAAAAACATTAAACCAGAATGCTACTGATAAGTACCTCCACTTCTAGTTTTTCTTTCATTAAGTAGCCAAGCTCCTGTTTCAGTTCTGACTGATATGTTCGAAGAGATTTGACCTCTTTAACAAGAAGCTTAACATCCGCCTTTGACTTCAGCTCTAATTCTTCATGAGCTCTATGCAACTTCCGAAGTTCATCTCTAGCGAGATCCAATTGGTGTAGCAACAATTTGTTCTCATGGATGATTGACACTTTTGCAGCCTCAGCACGTCCCTTTTCTTCCTGGATTGTTTCCACAAATCAGCAATAAGATTTCTAATTCGGAAGGCAGAAAATTTTGTCAACTCTAATAGATAAAACCTGCTCAGATTTTAGCTTCAGCTCCAACTCCAAACATTGGCGGCGGAGATCTTCTATGTCCCACTGCATTTGAGTGAATTTTTCCCTTTCTGTTAAAACTGCTTGTTGCATGTTGTCTCTACAGTTGTCCCTAGTGGTCTCAAGATCCACTTCCAAATCTTTGACCTACAGCAGAAAATTCCAATAAATTAACTACTGTACCCAGATAATTAGCACTAAGAATGCATTGATATGCAATGTTTGGTAACTGGTCATCACTGTCAAAGCATAACTAGAGACTAATATTGACTGCTTGGCATGTAGGACTTCTTGGTTTAACCTTGCCAATAGGTCCTCCATGTCTGTTTTTGCAGAAGCTATTCTCTGCTGCATAGTAGTTAGAACTCTACTCAATTTTTGGCGTTCTTCAATTGGAAGAACAACTATCGACTCCCTTGGCCACTGCACCTTTGGTCCTGTGGGAGTATCAAGAACATCATGTGAAGGTACACTGGTAGCACCAAAGTTGGTTATTTCACTAGCTTTTATAGAGCTAAGGTCACTCCCTATGCTGTCCGTTGACAGCCTTCGGACATGACCACCCAATCCTTGATATTCTAGTTCAGGCAAAGACTGTGTGTCATCCCACGGAGAAGATTTTTCCACTGTCATATGTGCACCAAATTTATCAATTGCCGCGATGTTTTCTTTTCTTCCATCTCGCAATTTCCAGTTGGACAACCTTCCTATATTTTCCAGGATATTGTACGTTCCGAATAGTCCATTTTTAAAAGCAGCCCCCGTAGGATATATCACATTAGGTTCAGAAGTTGAAGTCTCCAAACCAAGTTCAACACTGCCATCTCTTTCATCTCTTGGAGTTCCACTATTAGAAATGTCATCTTGGGAATTGTTGCCATGATATGAAGCAATAGATGAGCTTCCAGCGAGCATAGACACATCTGAGTGTGATTGAACCAGAGCTGACGAAACCACTCCACCGTAGAAAGGACTTGACTCAGAGTGTTGTTGATCTACATCTTGAAAAACTGGAGAAAGGAAAAAAAAAAGACGCATTACTAGCAGGAAGAGAAGATATGAGCAATAAGTTCATTTCACTGGAACGAAGATATTTTACATGATCTTGCAGCTGATTCTAGCTCAAGGAATGTTCCCACGACAACACTTCTAGAGATGTCAATATCTGATAATAGCTTCTCCATCCAATCTTCCAAAGAACATCTTCTCTGCAAGACACTTTATAAATTAAGAATAAAACCACTGGTACTCTGTCGTTAGCTGCTAAATCCTAGAGAACCAGAATATAGCATGACTCCGGTCAATATGTAAAATGAATAAGAAATCAAATTAGCATATTATGGACATCTTTTTCTCCCTCGTTAGATTAAAGTGGGTGCATGAAAAAGGAACCTCAAGTACCAAGAATTGTAGCCTTTTATTGGCATATAGGAAGTAAGTGTAGGATTTACACTCACTCCATGCTTTGGAATGAACAAAAGAATGGTAGAAGTAACAACATGTACCTCCTCTAGTAGTGTGCTCCTACTTTTTATCCTTAAAATCCTCCTTGGTGGAGCTGGAGGAATATCTTTTGACGGAAATGCCTTCTTCAGCTGAAAAAATGATTTTAGGTGAGGGGACTGCAGAGAGTTTCAATAAAACAGCAGGTGGAGAAAAATTATGTGACAGCCCCTACAAATCCCACACAGGGAAACGAAAAATTAACAAATCACTCACTTCAGAAACTAATGTCAAGAAGTCACTATATCGCTTCAAGATGCTGTGGATGGTAGTGATGCCTTCTGGTGATTGTATGCCAACTTGAACTCTGTAAAACTGTTTCCAGTTTATATTGAGATAGATAAAATCAGAGTGTGATAAGTGCTAATTTCCACATGAGATAACAGCCTTATAAAACCATGTTTAGCTGACATGCTCATAAAGCATACCGCAACAGGATTTGAACTGCTTGATTTAGGCAGAAGAATCCAAGATGGGATTGTAACACAATAACTCCAACCAGAACGAGGATCATGTGGCCAAATGGTGTCTCGTCCATCCTACAAAAGAGACCGGCATATTATAAAAGCAAGAAAGTTGAACTGACTACGAATACTCAAGCCTACACTGGAATTAAAAGAATCAAATTTATGAACATCTTGCACACCAAGCCACAAAAACGTTGGAACCTCGAAACACAGACATGTCTGCATGAGAGAAGGCATCATCATCATCATCATCAAAATACAAACTTCAAAAAACAATTGAGCTGAAGTTTAGTTCTTTGGATCTTCCAAGCTCTCAATTCCATTAACAAGAAGTCAGCTAGCTTATCTCGAAGTTCACCTTATCCCATTTCCATCAATTATCGAATACATAAATTGAGGCAATCACAACATCCAATAAACAAAAAAATACCAAAAACCCAAAAAGGGAAGTACCCATTTGCGAGGAGGGAGGCTCCAATCCATCCCCATAGGCAACGGAGACGTCCCGTCGTGGCGGTGCCGGGGCGGGCTCTTCGGCCTGGGAACCGCCGGCTCCTCCTCATCCTCCTCGCCTCCATCAGCTTCCCAGCGATCTCCGACCGGTCGTCCGGCTTCTAAGATCGGATCAGACAAGTCGGGGAACTCGAACCACGACAGGTCGTGCAAGTAAAGGTTCATTTGCTGCTTCTAAAACTACTTTGGTTTGTGTGAAATTCGGGAAGTAGGTCGGTGGATTCCTTGGGTAAATGGAATTCTGATTGCTACTAATTCCTAAGATTTGATATTTTCTTCCGTTTCTTAAGGAAGGAAGGAAGGAAGGTGGTGGATGGAGGTCGCTTTGACGAAGACTCTCTTTCTTACTCGAACATCTCCAATTTTGGTTTTCCTGTCTTAAATTACATCTTTAAGTTGAGCTTCAATTATTAAGAGAGTGGATTAGCACCATATTGGAAGAAAAAATATGGGCAACATAGTAAAATAGTTTAAAGTGATTTTTTTTTGTCATAGTAAACTTGCGCAAAATGTATCCTATCCCAAATTAACGTCAGTATTAAATTATTTTATGTCATGGAAATTACATTTATGCCTTTGAAAAAAAATCACCCTTTTCAACATCGTGGGGTTTGTTCTTGCTCCTAGGTTGGTATTTTGTGTTGTGTTCTTGCTTTTTTTGCTAGTTTGGTTATATCGTGGGTTTGTATTCTTGAATAGAGGTTAAACAAAATAAATTGTTTTGTTTTTTCAAGGACTTTTTTTTTTGCATGACTAAAAATGAAAAAGAATTAGTTTTAATTCTCGTGATGGTCACTTAGCATCTCGAAAAAATCTTCAAAAAAAAAATTAAGGCTCTAAAACTAATATTTGAACAGATAATATTCCAAATATCACGAACCTTACAAGTAATTAGGCTACAAACTAGAAACCTTAAAATAATTTGTTCTTAATTACATTATATAACTCAAATTCTGAAAAAATAGTCGAACATATGGTCAGACCACAAGTGAAGTGGGCTATGCAATGGACTCTGATGTAGAATCTCATAGATCAGGAAACATAGGCTTTCAAAACTAAAGGCCAGTTAATCTGAGTCTCAAACTCAAAACTCTTAGAAATCGAAAAAAAAAAACTCTTAGAAATCGACTCTTTTGCCATTACAATAATTCACTATTTAATAATAAATCAAATTTGGTGGTGTATGTAGTACGGAGCTTGATTTCTGTGATTTGCAGGTACTAAGTTCAAATTTTGAAACAGAGAATGTGTTGATTGTTCATTTGGAAACGCAACTTTTAAAATTGAATTTGTTTTCATTATTTAAGTATTATATTTTTACTTAAATTTGAATTAATACCGAACCAAATAAAAAAGTGGTTGTATGAGACCAAAAATCAACCGCCTCAAGAAATAGTAATGAGCTCTGATTTGGAATCTCACCGATCAGGAAAGGAAGGAAGCTTTTAAAAATAAAAGGTCTCTTATTAATCTCATTCTCCAACCAAACTCAAATCTCTTAGAAATCGACTATTTAGCCCTTCCAATAAATTATTCTCCTAAACGGAAAAGGAAAGGGCCCTCCTATTTTTATTTTTTTTAGGGTTAAAGGGCCTTTCTTAATAGAGCCAGCCCCCTCAGAGCCTTTATTTAGGTCCAAATCCAATTAGGGTTTCACTCCCATCCCATCCCTCTCCTCTTTCTCTCGGTCTCGAACTTCGAAAGCTCAAAGCTTTAAAGGCAAAAGAAGCTCCAAACCTTGAAACCCCAAAGCCCAATTACCAAAATTTCCCTCGCTCCAACCTCTTGTTCAAAAAAAGATCGAATTTTGCCGGGTGAAAACCAACTGGGAACTGGGTTTTGCTTCCATAGGTAAGATTGCTTCTAGACCCTCTTGCTCTTAGGATCTTCCGATATTAAAGTTGGAGTCTTTATTCTTTTTCTGTTGCTTTTTTTAGGGTTTTAAACTTGGTCGATATCTAAAATTTATTTGATGCTGAACTGAAACTATTTTCTAGCTTATGACTGTTTCTGCTCCGTTTCCGACAATAACTGTAAGATATGAATGGTGTTTATCTTCATGTTACTGAGTGGGAAATTTGTTTACTTTAGTTGCTTTATTTGTGACCTGTTAGAGACCAGTGTTCGTCTGTGAAGGGTGAGACTCGAGAAGGTGAGTTGATCGTATCGACGAACTTGAAGTTGATGGTGTGATTTGTTTCCCGATTCGTTGTTTTTGCGGTTATAGTTTCTTATAATAATTGGCTGGACTAGTGAACTACAGAGATCATGAATTATTCAGATCCTTTACACATATTGCAACCACTCGATTTTCTTTCCGTTTTGTTCAAAACAAGTTGGTCATGGTCATTACAGGATGTTGCTTTCTGTTGAAATTACAATTTGGAAATCCGTTGCTTGGTTATCCTGGTGTATATGCAACTTGAAATATAGATTCAAATAACTTTTTTTACTTTCTGATGGTTTCTTGTCCTTGTGTATATGGTTTCTCTGATGGTATTCTGACTTGCTAATAGTTCTGATCTTCTCATCTGCAGTTTATGGATTCTAGGAGTTTGTTTGTGTACTTTGTTAGTCTTTCTGATTACTGCTTTTTTCCTGTTCCAGGGTTTGTTTGCCATGAAAAACGATACTTCTGCAGAGATTGATGCCCCGCTTCCTCTTGAAGAGCCTACTGATAATGGCAAGCAGAATTCTGAGGAACGCCCCAATAAGCGAAGAAGGAAGAAGTCAATTGTATGGGACCACTTCACCATTGAATCTGCTGGTCCTAGCTGCATGAAAGCATGCTGTAAGCATTGCAAGAAATTATTTGCTTACATAAATGGGTCCAAGCTAGCTGGAACTAGCCATCTGAAGCGGCACATCACTTTGGGGATCTGTTCAGGAGTTCTTCCAGTAAGTGAAGCAAAGACACCAAATACACCAGGGACAAAATCTGATGTGCCAAAGAGGCGCTATCGTACCAATGCTGCATCTGCGGATATTCCCTTTGATCAGGAGCGCTGCACCCGCGAGTTGGCTAAGATGATCATACAACATGATTATCCCCTTCATATTGTGGAGCATCCTGCTTTTGTCAACTTTGTCCGTACACTTCATCCACGGTACAATATGGTGAGTTTCAACACAATACAAGGGGAATGTGTGTCACTGTATTTGCAAGAGAAGCAAAGATTGCTTGAGCATATCAGTGAAATTCCTGGGCGTGTCAACCTCACTCTGGATTTGGCCACTTCTAACCTCAGCATAGGATATGCTTTCCTGACTGGACACTTTATCAACAGTGATTGGAACCTAGAGAGGCAGATCCTTAATGTTATCATGTTGCCCTTTCCTGATTCAGACGATGCCTTCTATCAAGCTGCTCTCTCTTGCATGTCTGACTGGCATCTGGAGAACAAGGTGTTAACAATTACACTGGATAAATCTTATTCAAATGAGACCATAATGGGGAATCTCAGAGGTCTTCTTCCTGTTAAGAATTCACTGTTGCTAAATGGGCAATTGCTGAAAGGGAATTGTTTTGCTCGTCTTCTCAGTCAACTGGCGCAAGATGCAATGACTCGAGTGCAAGAAACCATTAGGAGGATCCGGGAAAGTGTGAAGTATGTTAAAACTTCAGAAACTCATGAAGAGATGTTTTCGAGGTTGAGGCAACAGCTTCAGGTACCTAGCACCATGGAGCTGGTGGTTGATGATCTAACTAAGTGGAACACAACATACAAGATGCTGGCAGCTGCCTGCGAGTTAAAGGAAGTTTTTGGTTGTTTGGATACGGTAGATCCGATTTATAAGATCAACCCTTCAGTTGATGATTGGAAGCAGGTAGAAATCCTTTGCACAGTTTTGAAGCTGTTCTTTGAAGCTGCTAGCATTCTGACTGCTCCTACATACTCTGCCAATGCATTTTATCACGAGGTGACAAAAATCCAATTGTATCTATCCATTTCAGCCATAAGCCATGATCCTTTTGTTAGCAACCTAACTAGATCTCTGAATGAGAAGTTTGATGCTTATTGGAGGGAGAACTTCCTTGTTTTAGCTATTTCTGTTGTCATGGATCCAAGGTTCAAGATGAAGCTTGTTGAGTTCAGTTTGTCGAAGATATTTGGAGAGGATGCTGGTGGTTGGATCAAGTCTGTGGATGAAGGTATTCACGAACTATTTCTGGAATATATTGCTCCTCCACCTGCAAATTTGATGATACATTCAAATATCCACCAATCGGATCCCTCTGAAGTTGTAGTACTCCCCCAAATCAATGGATGCTCACATGGATTCTCTTCGGTGGAGGATAAGTCTATGCATGTGAATACCCATCTCAGTCATTCAGATGCTCCTCGAGAAGTTGCGTTTGTACCTAGAATAGAAGGGCCATCAGAAGAATTCTCTTTCCTCAATGGTCAGTCTCAGAGTGTGCCCTATGAGGAGCTTCAACCTGAAGAAAAGAAACCTCAAGAGCTGCACCCTCAAGGCTTTTTACCACAGGAAGTGCAGCATACAACAGAATATCCAAAAGAAACGTTCCCACCTACTGAAATGATGGGAACTGAAGAAGTTCCAACTGAGGATGTGGATATGCAGGAAGTTTTGGCTGCTTCATCCGCTGAAAAAGCACCAGCCCTGGATCAAGGAGCTGAAGAAGCACAAGCTCCAGATTTGGTCCCGATAGAAGCAGCAGCTCAGGAGTTGGCTCCTCAAGAATCAGCGGCCGAGGAGATGCTCTTGGAAGGAGTACCTAGTCAGGGCATGATTTCTCGTGGTGTACAGACTCAAGATATGTTCACTCAGGTTACGCAACTGCAGGAAGATCCAAATATGGCACTTGATATGCAACATCAGCAGGTTAACCCTCAGGAAGTGCACTCCCAGAGGAATGGCTTTTCTGATTTCGATGTATATATTTCTGCTATGGCTAGCAACAAGTCGGAACTGGATGAATATCTGGAGGAGTCACTTTTGCCTCGAGAACAAGACTTTGATGTGTTGGGTTGGTGGAAAGCGAACAAGCTCAAATATCCTACTCTATCCAGGCTGGCTGCCGAGGTACTGTCAATGCCGGTTTCTACCGTTGGTCCTGAATCCGTGTTTGATATTTCAAGCAAGAAGATCGATACCTACCATGGTTCGCTGCATCCGTTGACCCTTGAAGCTATCGTTTGTGTTAAAGAGTGGCTTCACGGAAATGGATCCTTCCAAATGCAATAGCCTAATAGAAGTATTAGACCCTGTTATAGTGCCAACTTATGGATTTTCGTTTAGGCATCTGTTGTTTTTTTGAAGTTCATTTTGTTGGATCATCTTTACATTTGATTAATACCAGTATGATATTGTTTTATATTCTAGAGGAACTGCCACTGAAAGTTACATTTGTTACCAAATGACAGATGCTTTAAAGCCATTAACTGCTGCAGGTAAAAGCTAAATTTCCCAGAAAAACCTTGCCAATGATACCATAACCGGACTTCGAAGTCATGAGATGAAAAATTTAAATTGTTGTCTAAAATTGGGGTTCAATTATTTTGCCAATGAACTTGTTTCTATAATATCATAACTCAAAGAAAGGTGTGGATTCACTTATTTTCTGTACATCACTGAATTTTACAAAGCTGGTCCAGGAAAATTGGAAATATTATGGGTTACAAGGCTGGTCCTGAACTAGATGGAGCTTGTTTAGTATCTCATCCAAGCATCAACTGTGAGCTTCTAGTGATCCTCTGACTTCTTCCCTTCTTCTACTACCTGCACAAGGCATCTGTAGAGCTGGTCATACTGACGAACGGGTTCCTGGTATCAACAGTACTGCACCTATGATCAAGAACATAGGTCTGCCGGATATCCTTTCTCCACCGTGCAAGGATATACTGCGGAGGGATCTCTGGCAGCCCGTTGTGGTTGAGGACGGCGAGCTCATGTTGACACAAGAATCCCCGAAAGTTGAACAAGCCACAACGGAGCAAAGAATCTACATTTCAGATTGATTGTACATGACCTCAAACTCTCTGGTGTTCTGCGCATTTTCATCGTCTCGGACTTGTTCTTTGACCATGTATGTGATTACTGAGGAGCTATCGTTCATCGGTCTTGTAATGAAACAACA
This sequence comes from Hypericum perforatum, assembly GCA_012979155.1. NCBI lineage: Eukaryota > Viridiplantae > Streptophyta > Magnoliopsida > Malpighiales > Hypericaceae > Hypericum > Hypericum perforatum. The sequence continues at coordinate 66,526 of SOPF01029018.1, read as the reverse complement.
GTATATTCTTGCCACTTCAACTTGGAACCTCATGAAAATCTCATTTGTGTAGAGCTTTGACAGTTGCAGCTCAAAATAACACCTTGAATTCAGAATGAGACCCGGATTGCCAGACTCTGCATCTGCCGAGGCCTCAAGCTGGTAACTGGTCTGGAGAACTTGAAGCCAAAGTCTCTTTGTGTTGCATATGGAGCAGTCCGGCCAAGAAGGTCTCCTTCATATAAGCCAGAACCCATTCTTTCCTATCTTCATACAATTCTTGTAACCACGTATGATCTCTTATCCCATGACGGTTGATCAGATCCTCCCATGCTGATTCAAATTCCTCAGTTTTCAAAAGACCGCGAACCATGTGGTGGAATGTCAATTTCACCGATTCACCTTCAGGCGGTCCTGCTACATTCCTGGATGCTCTTTGCATGATATGCCAGGGATTGAGACAATGAGGAGCTCTTGGGAAAACATCGGCAATGGAAGCTTGCAAGGCGGTCAGTGAAGATAATTTGAGGAGGCCGTCCTAACATACACGTGAGCCACGCCCTGAACAACCAGGTGTATGATTCCAACGTTTTGGCTGGCAAGTAAGCCACAACCTAAAAGTATGGGCTGTCCATGGTGATTTGCTCGGTGAACAAAAGGTTCTCTTTCAAACATCTTGTGTCAATTGAAACCACAATCACAAAAGTAAATATATGCGGCCTTGGACCTTGCACTAGTCCAAAAAAGGCTTTTCGTATATCCTTTCTCGGTTAGATCAGCCGCATAGAAGAAGTTTGGATCAATTAACTGGAAGCAAGAAAATAACTGTTGAACTGCTCGAGCATATTCTTCTTTAAGCCTTGACTGATCAAGTTGGAGGACATTACTCATATATTGGTCATCATCACATGTGCCTTCATTGCTCTCAGAGTCGATGAGAACTGTACGAAACAGCCTAAGTATATGAACTTCTTCATGACCTTCCAACTGAAACGACCTTTTGGTTCCTGAAGCACAAGAGTTCACAGTTCTTTTGGTTCATGACCTTGTCGAGGCAAGCCAATGCAGACCATTTTAACTACTAGTTCACAGTTCTCCATGTTCACCTTAACCAAAAATAATTTTCCAATCAAGATTAAGTTTTGCTTTCTGCAATTTTCCTCAAAAATAATTTTTGCTTTCTGCAAGACTATCACTTCGGAAAAATAAAAAACAAATGTTCGAATTCGTACAGAAACCAACAGTTATGTAATATGACTGCTGAATCTTTAAACAGGCATTTGACTTTCAGAAGCACTATGTAATATACTACTACTTTGTTGTTGCACCGATCCCTTATGAGTTGAACTTGTTCAGAAATCTGATAATGTTCTAAATATTCACCACCTACCCTCCTTTCATCTGAAGCAAGGATATCAAATCACCAATATCAACAACTTCAGCTCTTGCTCTTCCTCCATTCCAATTCTCCTTGTAAAATGAATTTCTATACTATTCGAAACAGTATTAACTGCAATGTGCATGGTATGATTCAAAGTCAATGGATCTTAGATCTTTCGGATATGGATTCGTATATATGTCTAACTCTTATCTCGACCTAGTACTACAAATGGTGGAAAATAAGTTGTAACAAACAGGCAGCCATTTACACCTCCCAACCATTAGATGATAATAAACTTGAATGTTATTAATGATTAAAAGTGTAATAATTCGAATTTCTGGTGATAATGATTATGGATTATTAGACCTAAATTTGTTCATGTTTATGCACCAAACTATTTAATAAACCAATTCTCTGAAAACATATTTAATAAATTTATTAATATAAATTTGATAATGTAATTTTTTTTAAAAACACAAAACTCTTCTCGAAGACAAATATATGTTTAATATAATATATATTTTTCTTCTTAGTTTTAGGGGAAAGGAATTTACAACCTGTTGAATTTCTAACTCCACGCGGTATTTGGGGGACTGGATTAGTCCTGGAAGTTATTTCCAGGACTGTTCTGGAATTGGTTTTGTCAATACATTCAAGTAGTTTTGGCAAAACCAATTGAACATACTAAAAAAACCAGTTGAACATTCTAAGAAAACCAGTTGAACATAATAAGAAAATCAGTTGAACATATTAAAAAGCCTAGTTGAACATATAGAAAAAAACCAATTGAACATTTTCCTGGAAACTACTTGAACATTCATTGGGAATCACTTGAACATACTAAGAAAACCACTTGAACATACTAAGAAAACTACTTGAACATTAATTGACAAACCACTTGAACATACAAAGAAAATCACTTGAATATAGTAAGAAAACTACTTAAACATACTAAAAAAACTACTTGAACATACTAGACAAAAATCACTTAAACATACATTGAGAACCACTTGAACATACTAAAAAAACCACTTGAACATAATAAGAAAATCACTTGAACATACTAAAAAAACCACTTGAACATTAATTGGCAAACCACTTGAACGTACCAATAAAACCACTTGACATAATTTGCTAAACCACTTGAACATACTGACAGAACCACTTGAACATACTGTCACTCGACCACTTGAACATACTGTCACTCGACCACTTGAACATATTGGCAAACCCACTTGAACATACTGGCAAAACCACTCGAACTTACTGTAAAACCACTCAAACTTTTTTGTTTATGTAATTGATTGTGATCAATAGAAGAATTAAATTCGTCATTTAATGGTAATTCTTCATTAAATATTGTCATTTCCCTCTCCTCTTTCATGGTCCCCGTCCTTCTTTCTCTCTCCTCCTTCATTACTTTCCTTTTTTAAGTTTCTTTTTCTCTCCTCCTTCATTGCTTTCCTTTTTTAAGTTTCGAGGATGGTCCTGGTATGTTTTACACATCCAAGACTGAATCCAACCCCAGTATTTGGTATTTGAATCTATTGGATTTAGTGGAGATCCTTGCGATTATTCTTTATATTTCCTCTGAGCGAGTGGAAGAAAAGAAGAAGTAATTTTCTAGATTGACTCATTAAATTGTTTCCACAAGGAGACGACCGAATTTTGGAGTTAAACCAAAAATATTAGTGCAATTTAAAGAAAATATTATCCATATATAAGGACAATGAAAATGTCTAAAATGTAATTTTTATGATGGGGATTGTTTATTGAATATTAGATAGAGATTTTAGTTTTTAATTTTTAATCTGAGATTGAAGGTATAGTTAGTATTAAATAAATATTTTTATTTTTCTTATCAATATTTATTGTTAAAAAAATTATATTTATTACTACATTTTCCCTGTGTATCAATAATTATAATAAAATATTATTATCCAAAACAAATTCACTCCCAACTCCCAAGTCCCAACCCCTAGAAGAAGACGACACCAACCCAGAAGAAGAAGTCTTCGACTACTTTTAAGACCGGCCAAGGCAAAGAACATTCGTAATTCCTTACGCGCTACGAAACTAATTGACGAATACTGGGGGCATTTTGGTCATTTAATGTACACCGCCTTTCCACTATAAATAAACCCCGCGAATCCCCTCTTCCCGCCATCCATTAATCAGAAAACAAAAAGGAAAAAGAATTTTCTTTCTCTCTCTCTCTCTCGATTTGCCTCGACTCTATCTCTCTCTCTAGCGACTTTCTCAAGGTAATCTTTTGACTCTTGATAGGTTTCTTTACGATCTACGATTTTTGTGTGCGATTTCTCATTTGGCGTGGTGGATTTAGGGTTAGCTGGAGAGACGATCTTGATTAGGTTTTTGATTAGATTATTGAACGGTAATTCGATGAATATGTGATTTCGGACTTCGAGATATGTACTTTTTAGTTTGCTTTGTTGAATTATTTATTATTCATTCGATTTGATGAATTTTTGAGGCTCTTAATCATCAACTTCGATGAATTTAATTTGTAATTTAATCTTCGTGGCATGGTTTAATTGAATTTAATTTGTAATTTAGTTTTAGGCCAAGATCCAGGACAAGGAAAGTATTCCGCCAGAACATCCAGAAGGAGTCCACCCTACACTTTGGTTCTTCGTCTTCGTGGTGGTATGCAAATCTCTGGGGATGGGACGCGTCACAACCACGCGCCAAAGGAAACGAAAATAACAAGATATGGTCGCCCTGGGCCTGGGGTGGTCAGCAATCTCGGGTTGGGTAGCCACCTTGTGGGCCCTATATTTTTTTTGTTTTTCTTCTTTGAAAAAAAGTTTAGAATTATGTGTAACTTTTAAAATTTTTGTATCTTCCCTTTAATTCTATCTATATTCAATTAAAGTTTTTACTGCTACGAATTAAATATGTTTTATTTTTTTCAATTAATTTTTTTGCAATTATAATTTGATCTATTTTCAATTAAAATTTTTACTAGTCTAAATTATATTTTTTATTTTTTAATTAAAAATTTCAATGCGAAATACTAAGTTTACATTTATGTACATTTATAAAAATTTATATAATTACAAAATAAATTTATATAATATATGGATGAAACAGGAGAGGTCTAGCTTGAGTTTATTGTAAACATTTTAATTACTTATTAGTTAGTTTATTGTTAGGTTTATTTTTATCCAGAGTTTTAGTCCTATTAAGTTATGTTATTTTGGTAGTGTTTAGACTACAAACAGGAGAGGTCTAGCTTGAGTTTTAGGGACCTAATTTTTATATTAATAATTAACATTACAAAAATATTGAATTCGCCGACAAATATGTTTTTTCAATATTCTATACGTTTTGTTCAAGCTTCTTTTTTTTCAATTATAAATTTAAGTTATTATAAATGTTACCGCCACGCGCGTCCTTCTCTATCAAATTGGGTGTTATTCGGTAATTTGAAAATATTTTGATATGGCTTCGAAAAATTGGTATTGCATATGAACTAAGGTGTATATATGCCACACTTGTTACTCTGTACTAATTTGATTAGGATAAAAAGTTGGAGCAAAGTAGAGTATATAAGTGTAGAGTTTCGATAATCTCGCTGATTGTTTTTTAAATATCTTTTACGGTGACTAACCCCAAATTAAGAGTAACAGTACGAGGGGAGAGGAATTAAGAAGAAGTATTTTTTTAGGAATAATTATAAAGATCAAATAACATATTTTAGTTTCTTAAGAATGACAATGAGTATCTTATAATTAAGGGTTAATTACCCTTAGGTCCCTGAACTATTGACGATTTTGTAATAGGGTCCCTGTGTAATTTGAATAAGATATAAGGTCCCTGTGTTATAACGAAATATTACTCTCAGGTCCCTGACTTAACCTTCGTTGACATCATCGATTTTTTTATTTTTTTTAACACTGAATTGACCAAAATATCCTTAAGCCAAAAATAAAAAAAATCCAAAAAACAAAATAAAAATTATCTTCTTCTCGGACGCTCCCCCACCAACGTCGACCAACGCCGATCGGTCCACCCCACCACACCCTCGCCTCCACGTCATCCATCCCTCGTCCTCCTTCTCGAAATCAGGAATGGGTTTCACCTCTGACCCTCACCCATTCCTCGTCCCTATTTTAAAAGGCATCGTCGAGATTAACTACGAAGGCGGCGGCGGTTGCAATGACGAAGGCGGCCAGTTGACACCCAAGGCGAAGGCGGCGATGGTTGCAACGACGAAGCCCAAGAGCTCGGGCCAAGGCAGATCTACCGATGATCCCTAAAACCAGGCCACGACAGCGCTTCATCTCCTTGCAGAGCGGCTGGACGGAGCAAGCCGGAGGCATTGACGTGAACAAGTCAGAGCCCAAGCTCCACGGCAAGGGCAAAGTCCACGGTGCGGTCAGTGGATCGGAGGCAGAGGACGAGCTGGTAGGGGTAGGCAGTGCTGGGCAGAACTGGGAGGAAGGCGAGGGAGTGGAGACCGATGGCTGTGGCAGCCTCGATCTTTCTGAGCTCACAAGCAGCCTCGGAGGAGGAGAGAGAGGAAGAAAGGAAGACGGTGCTGACGAGGCTCAAGTCGGAGTTGGTGCTACAGAAGACGGCTTCGTTTGGGGACCTTGGTTGGCGTTGGTCTACCTCACAATCGACGTTGGTGGACCGGTCGGCGTTGGTGAGGGAGAGTCCGAGAAGAAGATAATTTTTATTTTGTTTTTTGGGTTTTTTTAATTCTTGGCTTAATGGTATTTTGGTCAATTCAGTGTAAAAAAACGAAAAAAATTTGATGATGTCAGCAAAGGTTAAGTCAGGGACCTGAGAGTAATATTTTGTTATAACACAGGGACCTTATAGGCTTATATCTTATTCAAATTACACATGGATTCTATTACAAAATCGTCAATAGTACACGGACCTGAGAGTAATTAACCCTATAATTAAAGTTGGGTCGGCTAGAAGGAAAAAAACGAGGTATTAAGGTTTCAATTGACTTTTTTCTCCATGCATTCAAGCTAGGTATTTTGCTCTTTTGAGGAGCATTTTTCTTGAGATGTGTTGTTTTTTTCTTCAGTGATCATATTTTTAAAATTATAAATACATGGAACTTCTTAACATTTTTTGGCCCAATTATTTTTCCAATTTTTAATTGGAATTTCAATTGGAAATACATTGTCAATATAAAGTATGGAGTCCCTCGGCAGGACAGGCATTGGCGGCATCCACATCCGAGTCGGTGGATGTTAAAAAATAGTTCACCGACTCACGAAATTACAAAAAAAACAAAGTATAAATATTTGCCCTCGTGTCAGGACTTTAGTATTACCGCTCACAACCGCTGGAGCCTCTAACCTCCTCGACCCCAAGTCCCTTACCACCGACCGGCGACGGCTTCTCTCATCTCGCCTCTCGCCGCCACCCGGCAAGTCTTCTCGCCTTTTCGACCCCTCTCTCGCCTCGCCTCTGTGATTATTGAGAATTGTTTTGTGGTTTAGGGTTTAGTCAATTTGGGTATTTATAGAATTAGGTCGGCGGGAGGGGAATTGCCTGGGCTGTAAAGAAAACGGGGAATTGATTGTTTGATGTTTCGGGCTTCGGTTTAGGGTTTGGCTTTAGTTGTTACATGTGACAAGTTTGTCTCACCGTGACTTTTGTTATTGGCTATAGTGCGTGTTTTCGGATACTAGAAGACTTTGTATCATGGATAGAGGAGAGCAGAACGATGGCGATGACGACTATGTTGAGTACATCCCGGTGGCCAAGCGGCGGGCCCTTGAGGCTCAAAAGATTCTCGACCGAAAGAAGGACCCCAAGTCCATGTCTACCTCTAGCACCGCAGCTGCTGATGACGAGGCGAAGCCTGCCGAGTTGAAGCCGAGCCTCCTGGTGAAGGCCTCTCAGCTGAAGGCCTCCCAGCCGGAGATCTCTCAGACGGAGCAGCTCGTCCAGCAGGAGAAGGAGATGATCGAGAATCTATCCGACCGCAAAACCCTGATGTCGGTGCGCGAGCTCGCCAAAGGGATTACCTACTTGGAGCCTCTGCTTACTGGCTGGAAGCCGCCGCTCCCAATACGCCGGATGTCGAGAAAGCAGCAGGAGGCAGTCAGGAAGCAGTGGCATATTATTGTCGATGGTGATGAGATCCCCCCTCCAATTAAGAATTTTAAGGACATGCGATTCCCGGAGCCGATTCTGAGGAAGCTGAAGGAGAAGGGAATTGTCCAGCCGACTCCGATCCAGGTCCAGGGGCTTCCTGTGATCCTGACCGGGAGGGATATGATAGGGATTGCATTTACTGGGTCAGGGAAGACGCTGGTGTTCGTGTTGCCAATGATCATGATCGCTCTGCAGGAGGAAAGGATGATGCCCCTTATCGGAGGGGAGGGCCCTTTCGGGCTGGTTGTGTGTCCTTCGAGGGAGCTGGCACGGCAGACCTATGATGTTGTGCTGGAGTTCCTGGAGCCTTTGAGGCAGGCAGGGTACGATGAGCTGAGGGTGCTGTTGTGTATTGGAGGTGTGGATATGAGGAGCCAGCTGGAGGTGATAAAGAGAGGGGTGCACATTGTGGTGGCCACCCCGGGGAGACTGAAGGATATGCTGGCTAAGAAAAAGATGAATTTGGATAACTGCAGGTACAATTTAATAGTTTCTTTCCAATGCTTAATTTCATCATTTTTTGACATGTCGAGATTAGGCCGGTTTTCTAGTTTGTATTATGCTGGAATGATCTGACAACTGCTGGATCTTTTTACCACTTATAAGATTGATTGCCTTTGAATTTCACAGTTGCTGTTCTATTGGGAAGTTCTTTATTACGATAAAACTGATTAGGTTACATACCATGCTTAGGACTGTAATGCCTTCTAGGTTCTCTTTTCTGTGTCGCTGATAGCTTCTCTCGGTTCTTCTGGTCCCGAGTGAACGTTCATAAGTTTGTCACTCATAATGCCTGTGAGTAGCAAGTAATTGTAAGGTGGCAGAGCACAATCACACGTTGAGATCCTCACGACTAACGCAATTGATGGAATGGGTCCTGTTATTGTTGATGTTGCCCATAAAGGCATTCACTGTCCTTGTTGCACATTACTGACAATGTCGTGTTTCCTCTCCAGGTACTTGACATTAGATGAGGCGGATAGACTTGTGGATCTGGGGTTTGAGGATGACATTAGAGAAGTCTTTGATCACTTCAAAGCTCAAAGGCAGACTCTTCTTTTCTCTGCTACAATGCCCACCAAAATTCAGAACTTTGCGAAAAGTGCTCTGGTGAAGCCTGTTCTTGTCAATGTGGGAAGAGCTGGTGCAGCCAATCTTGATGTGATTCAGGAGGTCGAGTATGTGAAACAGGAGGCAAAGATTGTTTACCTTTTGGAGTGTCTTCAGAAAACTCCACCCCCGGTCTTAATATTTTGTGAGAACAAGGCTGATGTAGACGATATACACGAATATCTTCTCCTCAAGGGTGTGGAAGCTGTGGCTGTTCATGGAGGCAAGGATCAGGAAGAAAGAGAGTATGCCATATCTTCTTTTAAAGCGGGCAAGAAAGACGTGCTAGTTGCTACTGACGTTGCCTCGAAGGGTCTAGATTTCCCTGATATCCAGCATGTGATTAACTATGACATGCCAGCTGAAATAGAGAACTACGTGCATAGAATTGGACGTACAGGTCGGTGTGGCAAGACGGGGATTGCGACAACCTTCATTAATAAGAACCAGAGTGAAACTACACTTCTAGACTTGAAGCATCTATTGCAAGAAGCAAGACAGAGGATTCCACCTGTCTTGGCTGAGCTAAATGATCCAATGGAAGAGGCTGAGATCATTGCTAATGCCAGTGGACAAAAAGGTTGTGCTTACTGTGGCGGGCTTGGTCACCGTATCAATGATTGTCCCAAGTTGGAGCATCAGAGAAGCCAGCAAATCGCCAGCTCGAGGAGAGACTATTTTGGTTCTGGAGGGTACAGGGGAGAGATATGATAAAAGCATTCCACCGGACCACCAGAGGCTCATCTTTGTGTAACCTCACTGCGAAGTCTATGTCACCTTGTAGGTTGAAAGTTCCTATACCATCAACAACGTGAAAGCCGAAATTCAGGGTTAAGAATGGCATTTGGACCCCATAGAGCCCCTTTGCTTGAGGCCGGTCGCACTCAGACTGATTTAACATTCAGGAGTCCATCTGATGCTGCATCATCTCCTAACGTGTAGCCGTTAGGATTTTGTACCTTTGAAGTTGTCGAAATTGAGAAGTTGCTTAAATGAATGATTTTAAAGTTGTGGAGGTTTAAAAACCTAACAGAATCTCTTAGCTGGATGTATGGACCTCGAGCCAAGTATGTTACAACGTAGATGCATGATCTGTTTGGCTGGCTCGATTATGGAACAATAAAAATTTGGATATCCAAATTGATTATCAATCTATGTTTGCCATTAAGAATTGTGGAAAAAATATATATATATATATAAGCACCTCAAATAGTTTTGAATTTGGAAATCAGAAGCATACTAGCATAGCATTAATTATATGATACGTATCATCCAAAGGCTACAAGATCTAAGGAAGCAATTCCACGGAGACTATAAACTAACTTGCAAATTTGGAAGAAAAAAAAATCGATAATCGACATGATAATACATATTGGTATTTGACTACTATTAATGTAAAATCGGTCAACTGAAATTATACAGGCACCAAAACGGATATTTGCCATATAAATCTTAGCTTAACATTGTAAAATCCCTACCCGACCAAATTTCCCCTTCTCTAGACATCTCCAAAGCCCTAGCCAAGCCGGCCCGTTCCGTTCTCCTCCTCCGCCGCCGGGTCCGACACTCTCTGAGCCAGTCTCAGGTCAGTTTTCGGTTCTTCCCTCTCCATTAGTCGGCAATCTTCTTGCTACTTCCGAAGATATATTATGTGCTTTATGTACACTTTCGATAGCTAGGGCTGAATTATGGTTGATGGTTCTTGTCCTTTGGACTTCTTCCATGTACTGAGAAGAGATCCATTTCTGCTCTTTTTTTAAAATTAAAAGATTTAATTTCTGACTTCCGGATCCGAAAGGCTCCGATATTGGTGTCCGTCGGATCGCCTGTATTGGCTGCGCTTAATTCCTGTGTTACTGATTATTAGCTTCTGTGAAATTGTGCTTTTAGATGTTGTTTCGAACTAATGTTTTTTTTTTTCGGTTTCCATTTTGTTGTGTGTATTTTGATTACTTTGGTGCCAAGCTTGGGTTGATTTGGATCACAAAGGAAAACTGGAGTAGGAGCGTAGGTAGTTTGTTTTTAACGTGTTGGACTTCAGCTGTTATAATAACTACCCGAGCTGATGTTCGAATAGGTGATTCTCAGTTGTGTTGTCGGTAGTTATACCTGACTTCATCTGACTGTGCCTTTTGGTTCGGTTACAGCGTGTGCAGATTGTTGTGAAAACCCTCGGTAAATTTCAAGCAGGATATTTGAAGAATTCTGTCTCATTGGTTCAAGGAGAAGAAGTTGAAGATGAGCATCTATATGAGTCGGTTGTTTCCCAAGGCTAATTCTAGCTTTTCCTTGCGCAGTGGTAATGCCATGAAAGCTGAAGTTGTGCGTGTTCGGCAAGACACGTTCTTGGTCAATGCAGGCCTTGGGAGCCCCAAATTCTGTAAAGCAGATGAGCTTACAGGAATATCAGATAACCCACCGACCAGATTTGAGAATCTTGTGGGATTTCAAGGTGTAGTGCCCCAAGAGTCACTTGTGAGGAAACGGATTTTGGAAAGGTGTTTCATTGATCTCGTGACTGGTGAACCGCTGATGAAAGAGCAGGCGGCTGCCAGGGTCAATGATTTAGTTGGATCTACTGAAGTGGTACCAGGTGAACCTCTAATTCTTCTTCCACGGAAATTCAGACAAGAAAAAGCTTGGATGGAACTGCACAGGATCTGGCAAAAATATGGAAGAGTCAAAGGATTTATGCTCGGAAGGACGAGAACTGGTTATATGGTAGGCATTGCTGGTTTTGTTGCTTTCCTAAGATTGCAACCTTATTCGAGGCAGAAGTTAGCCAGCGATCGATTCACCATAGAGCGTATCAATATGGGAAAGAGGACCCTTGAGGTGTTCCAATAGAAACAGTTTGAACGAAACCTTGACCGCACCATCTGCTGGTAGAATAATAAGCATACCCTTTTGAGCTCTGCTGCCTAGCTCTTCTCTGACAGTATTTGATTCGAAAAGGCAAGCCGGGTTGGTCGTGAAAGCAACTCTAGGGATTATTGCTGAATTATAAGATTCATAATCAGTTCTCATTGTCTTTGGTCCATCTTAATATATATCTCTGGATATGAACTTGATGTTGTCCTTTGTTCTCTTTATTTTGATGGGTGGACTACCCAGCCAGCTCTCAGCAATAACTCTTCTATGGATCTTGTATTTGTTTGTAATTTGAGTTTATTCTCTGTTCATTTTGAGAACGTACTATGAGATGTATTCTCATTTTCCCGAATTTATCCATTTTGGTCTTCGCAAAGTGAAGGCCCCAAGTAATTTTTTTGGATTTTTTCCCCCGAAAAAGTGTTATTGTTTTGATAAATTAAAAAAATTGTGTAAAAAAATGTAATTACTAAACAGTAGTATCAAGTCACATGAAAAAATTGTGACTTAATTTTTATATATATTTTATAACTTAAAATTTTAGTTCAATCCGAGTTATATTCATTTTTATGTATTCCAATGTGATAATTTAAATTTGAGTATTTTACAAAGATAGTAAATTGTTTAGTCAAGAATTCATTTTATAGTTTTATTATATTCGAAGATCCAAAGTGTATCCCAAAAAATTACATTGAAAATAAATTAAATCATAGTAAATTGTTTTACCCAAATATTGTTCCATCTTAAAAATTTAATATTATCTCAAAATAAGACATTTTAGGGGTCCAAACATCAACGAACAACTTTTAGCATTTCGTCATCGAGTAGATCTCGAAAAATTATTTGCATTCAAAAATAATTTATCTATTCGGACATCCGAGCATCAAGATTTTACTCTTTAAATATTTTCACGTAATCTCTCGACTTGAATTTTTTTTAAAACAAGTCATGGAAAAAAATCTATATCTTAGTTACTCACTGATTTGTGTTTCGTGACTTGGTCATGAAATTTTTTTCCTTGACTTGATTTTTACGATTAATTTTCAGTGACCTAATTCAAGTCACGAGAAATTTTTTCTAGGTATCATATATGGATACTTATTTGATAATTAGAATTTTTTTTTGAATATCATTTTCATAATTTAGGGTGAACAATAGTAATTTTTTGAGAAAAAATTGTTTTCCCCTCTTCTAAACCCACGGTAGACCCCGAGTTGATATTCGTAACTTTACTAATGAATCTTAATGGAATCGTCTAAGCCACTAGAAAAGCGAGTGAAGCTCCCTCAAAGCTCTCAGGACCACAGACAGATACATACTCCCAAGTTGTTATTGTCCACAGGAAAAGCTCTTCTCGTTGCCAAGGAAAATGAGAAGGGAGAGAACACTTTGAGACTTAGGAGAGCCAAAAGTAGTAGATTATACTAGGATGGCTTGGTGTCTACTATGCTCTTCGCCTCCCCTTACTTCTTCCTTGGCAGTTTCCAAGATCAGCAAAAGCTACAGATATGTAGCTAAGGTAACAAGTAAACCCGGAAATTTGCGGTTAAGAAGAAGTTCTATGGTGGCAAAAGCCACAGAAGCGAACTCGGAAGTCCAGGACGAGGATGATAAACCAGCATTCAATCCTTTCGGCTTTGTCACTGATAACCCGTCGAGCCGTAGCGCCATTCAGCTTCCGGAGTCTCCTGCAGAGGATGGCAATGTCGGACAGATGCTATATGTGAGTTTTAGTGTTGGTACTTGCAAAAGCTAAGGGGTCAACAGAATTAACGCAACGTTATGTAAGAAAGTAGTGAGCTGGTTCTGAAGCCAGTCAAATGAAACTGATCACATTAGAATTCAACCAGAGATGTCAAACAGTTTTAAGTTGATCAAACGAAACAGAGCTGGATGTTTTAGTTGAATGATTGGTCGGCTTCTTTCTGTAGAGAATAGAAGATAAAGGAAAGGAGTATGGTAAGTACGTGAGATCCGGGGAGCTGGTATGGTTTGTAAGAGAAACCGGTAAGGTGTCTCCTGGAATTACTACTAGTAATTGTTGTCTCAAATGTACTTCATTAACCAGCGGATATGCGGCTTTTAGGATCACCTGGTAGCAGACGTGGAACGGTCCTCTTCTTGCATGGAGCTCCAACACAATCTTTTAGCTATAGAGTTGTCATGTCTCAGGTTTCTCTTCTGTTCCTCTTCCTTTCCTTGTTTTCTTGGTCTTTTGTGCTTTCTATCTGGGAGTTAGGTGTTTCATCATTTGAGAGGAATCACATTAGGTAACTGATTAAGAACCCTCTTTGTCTTGTGCAATATCTGTAAGATGCGTTTAATCTCGTACCTTTTAGCAGTGACACCCAAAAATGGTTTTGCATCGCGCTTAGTCGCTATCTTCCTTGCTCAGCTTTCGAATACTGGATTCCACTGCATTGCGCCTGATTGGATAGGGTTCGGTTTCAGCGACAAGCCACAGCCCGGATATGGCTTCGATTACACAGGTTTTGGTTTATGGCCTCATGCTGAAATGTGATACATTTACCGTTTTTCTTCTCCTGTCAGTCACCATCTGCCTTAAATTTGCTGCTGCAGAAAAGGAGTTTCATGATGCATTAGACAAATTGCTCTTTACTCTGGATTTGAAGTCACCTTTCTTTCTAGTTGTTCAGGTTTGTACAAACTTGATACAATTTCTTTACCAACACTGCTTCAGTAATTGTCTGTTGATTAATGCGAGCTTACGTGCTTTGGTGCTTCTCATATTCTCCCTGAAGGGGTTTCTTGTAGGTTCATATGGATTGACTTGGGCTCTCAATAACTCCAGCAAGATATCGAAACTCGTCATTCTGAACAGTCCGCTAACAAGTTCATCCCCTATTCCTGGATTGTTTAACCAGCTAAGGTCTGTTAGTCAACCATCATAAGCTGCTGAAATCTGCTAGAATGCGGCCAAAAGTATTGTTAAGTTGAAACTCATTCAATCATGGGCTGTATTCGGTTACCCTCTCGATTAAGTCTTCTCATTTGGGTTGGTCCAGGATTCCTCTCTATGGTGAATTTACTTGCCAAAATGCTATTGTGCCAGAAAGGTTCATTGAAGGAGGTAGCCCGTATGTATCCGAATTCAATGCTGCTACTTGTATTGAACTTTGTTTGGAACACCCAGGAAGATGTTCTCAGTATGCTACTTTAACACAATGTCCTAAACTATTTGTGTCTGCCTTGTAGCTATGTCTTGAAGAATGAAAAGGCCGACGTGTATCGGTTGCCTTATTTATCAAGTGGTGGACCAGGATTTGGTTAGTCCTTGATTTGGTTAGGCATTGTGTTTATGTGAACAAGAATCAGCTGAATCTTTTACTTGCAATTGTTTTCAGCTTTACTAGAAGCTGCAAGAAAGGTCAATTTCAGAGATACTCTAACTCGGATAGCTGATGGATTTTCTTCTCAAAAGTATGGTTGTTTTCCTCTCAATCCATCATCCAAATAAACTTAAAATCTTCTCTGTTGCTTATTTTCTCTGCATTCGGTTGTTGTATTCCTACTGGATTGAGTGCAGATGGGATAAACCAATACTTTTAGCGTGGGGTATAGCAGACAAGTATCTGCCTCAGTCCATTGCAGAAGAATTTCAGAAAGGGAATCCTAGCTCTGTGAAGGTCAAGCTAATAGATGGTGCAGGGCATATGCCACAGGAGGACTGGTACGCGACGATAAGTACCTTCGAGTTGACCGTAACTATATCCTTTCTGAATATTCGATTTGATCTCTTATTTTGCTGGAATTTCAGGCCAGAGAAAGTTATCGATGCACTGCGAGTATTCTTTTAAGGCAACGGATTGTCGATGTGCCAATGCAAGTATTTGCACCTCAGTTCGGGATGTGCATGAACACGGCACGTAAAATTTGCATTCATCTTTGGCATGATCGAGAAACATCGTACACTGTTCTTCTTCTTTCTGAGAACATTCTGAAGATTAGACCATGGAGGATTGCTGTGGCTATTGCCAAACTCATCCTTCTTTTGATGTGGTATATAACTTTATGTTGGTGTATACTACTGTATAGCTATCTTTTTTGTCAAAGTTTCATCTTTGATGGTGTAGAACATTCTTCAACTTTTTTGTCCATTAGTTCAATTGGTTAAATACAAGTCGCATTATACGATAAAGTAAGATACAATGGTACAAATCTTATGAATATAAACATCGCATATGAAAAAAGTGTTGGAATTTACCATTGTGTCAAATGTTGTTGTAAGAATTTGGTGATTATGTTCTAATGGTTGTATTAGACTATTAATTGTTGCGTTGCCTACTTGGGAAGTAATATTATTCATTCCAGCCGCGAAAAGCATCTCCGACGCCGGATCTATGCATGGTCTAGCTAGAAGCAATTCAAAGTTTCTACCAAAGAAAAAGCTAGAAGCAATTTAATTGGTTTAAAAAGTGATTAGGTAAGTCGCTTTCATAATAAAATTTATTGATAGTTTCATGCTAGCACATTAATCAATTCTATCATCACCTTGGATATGCATATTTTATGTGAAAACATATTCATTTATAAGAGACTTTTTGTATATAATTTTTTAATCTCAGTTATATCAATTCTTCCAATCATATAAAAATGCGCTGATTTATTCCTATAAACCTAAAAATAGAGGGAATTTTTTATAGAAATAAGAATGATCAGGAAACAAAACCTTTTAAGAATAGGCTAAAAATATTGTAAAAAAATAATTGTATTAACCATACCTAGTCACCTTCTTTAGTAGGTGTTAGAATCATCTAAAATCACTCACTGTATATGTACCATGACTTAAATTTGATGGCATTTGATTTAGGGTAAATTGCCCTCCCGTCCCTCTCCTTTGCTTAAATTACTATTTTTTTCCCTACTGTTTCAAAAATGATGATTTCGTCCTCCAGATTTGATTTAATAGCACTCTAAGGTCCCTGGTGCCGGAATCGGAAAAAAACTCCGGCGACCGGGGACCTGAAATGACCAAATTGCCCCTCCCTCTTCCTCCATATCGACGTGGAGAACCGGAGAAGGAAGAGAAGTTAGAGAAGGAAGATAATTGTAGGGAGAGGGAGGGGCAATTTGGTCATTTCAAGTCTCCGGTCGCCGGAGTTTTTTTCCGATTCCGGCATCAGGGACCTTAGAGTGCTATTAAATCAAATCTGGAGGACGAAATCATCATTTTTGAAACAGTAGGGAAAAAAATAGTAATTTAAGCAAAGGAGAGGGACGGGAGGGCAATTTACTCTTTGATTTATCACTATCAGCTTCAATGTGTTCTATTCAGATTATCATCTTATCAATATATTGTTATTTCAAATTTAACATAATATCAAAATTAACTAATCAAAAATAAATTTACCTCGAACAACTCATATTCCGTAGTATGGTTGATAGTGGAGAAAGTTTAATATCTCTCTCTCTGTATTTTATTTTTGGGAAAAGTACACTTAACCTACCTGTAGTATGACGTTTTTCGCGTTCAGGACATGTGGTTTAAAATTTTTTTTTTAGTCCCTGTAGTTATCCAATTTTTGACAGCATACGGTCCTTGCCGGGCTGACTGGATTTTTTTGCACGCGTGGCAAGGCCACCTCGCGTCTGACTGGGTAATGGTTGGCCACCTCTCGCCGGTTTCGCCTCCCTGAACCTCAACCTCAAACTTCTTTGCCAAAAAGCTCCCTCCTCCTCCTCCGTCCTTGGAGACCTCGTTCACCCAAAACTCCTCGTATCGTCTCCCCGGTCAGACGATGTGGACGATGTGGCAAAGAGGACGATGTGGTCAGCCATTACCCAGTCAGACGCGAGGTGGCCTGCCACGCGTGCAAAAAAATCCAGTCAGCCCAGCAAGGACCGTATGCTGTCAAAAATTGGATAACTACAGGGACTAAATAAGAAATTTTAAACCACACGTCCTAAATGCGAAAAACGTGATACCACCAGTAGGTTAAGTGTATTTTTCCCTTTATTTTTTAGGGGAAGTATTTAACTCTTTTGATATCTATTGGACTAGCACGCGGCTCGCGTTGCCGTACACAAAGTTGGCACACATCGAACACACATCTAGAAACGTTTAAAAAATATGCAAAAAAATCGGCTAAATTATATGGTACTGAAATGAAATTTTCCTAAAAAATATAGGGACCTCCTTTGATTAGATACAACCATTCAACTTTATTAAAAATTAAACAGCACAATGTTCTAGAAAAGTAATAATAAGAGATTTGAAATATCTTATACATGGGCCAGAACTATTAAAATAAATTCTATAATAGCACAGTAATTGTTTTGAATTTAGCTATTTTCTATGTATGTAATCGATAATATCAGATCAAGAATACAAAGAAACAAAATCATCTCCTCCTATTAAAGTTGATGAGAGGTTAATTATGAAAACACAAGTCTTACAAAAGTGATCCTAGTTCATAAATCGCCTAGAAGTCAGAACCTAGCTTAACAATATTAAATTTATTCGTTTCCAATAGTTATTAATCGAGCGATTATATATTCTCGATGCATAATTAATTTACACCTAACATATGTTGGTTCTACGACCTGTCTACAAAATGATGGGATACAGTATTATTTTTATATCAGGGAAGAATTCATGTTAAAAAGTGGCCAATAATCATATTTAAGTATTTTAGTTTAGTTTAATGACTATAAATTGTAAAAAAAAAGCGACCATACACAAAATAATATGAGTGTTTTTAACCCAATAATTCAAAGGCATTCAACTTATCATTGGTAGGCCGTATACTAACAAAACCAAATATAAAGTCAATAAAGAATTAAGTAAGTAGATACTATTCCAAAGAAATTATTAATGAGTGCACCTGTGACCTGTCCACGCACCAATAACGTGGATCCGTCCATCCCGGGTGCAATGTCTCTTTCTAATTGTCCTTCTTTCTTTGGTGCCCACGCTTAAGTGGTGCAAATATTTAAAATTAGTCGAATTCTACCGCCTTGCTGTTCGCTAGCAGGCTGCCTAAATATTATAGGATGAAACCTATTATGCATATAATTAAAGACCCCTGGAACATATAATACAAAAATCAGGAATTACAACTAATTTGATAATATCAACATCACTTATGGGCACTTATTGTGTGTTTGATTAGACAAAAAATTAGATGAACTTTGAAACCAACAACTTTGCATTCAAATTTTGACTAACCAATTAGACTATTATAAATTAAAATAAAAACAAGAAGTCTCTAGGGTGGCATTTAATTCAATTAGTTAAGCATCTGGAAACAGTTCATGTAAATTAATGACACGAGTCAATTGTGATAAATACAAGCACAAAGTACCAATAAACACAGGACAATAAATCTTGTTTTCCTCTCTGAGTTGACAACATACATGTGACAATTTTTCAGATTCAAGAACCAAAACTTACCATATAAAAATATCAGATTCTCACTGAAAATTTCATATTGATCCAAATTGAATACTCACTCTCCAAAAACCCCAACTCAGGAAACAAACCCAAAGGTTCGATTGGAATGCCACGACACCTGATAAAACAAATTTTACTCGGCTAGCTAGCTTGTGATACCTCAGTACAACAGGTGCATTGCCACGTGGCATACTCTCAATGGTCACTCTCTTTGACCCACGTATAACATTTATGTCCAATATATTAAATTTATGTATTTAAAGTCGGACATTGTAAAACCATATTTAAGGTTCAGTTCTAATAATAATGTATTTAACATTTGTAGAATTTGAGAGAAATTATTTTAAATGAATTCAAATTATTTATCACATTTATCAAATCTTATTGATATTTTGGTCAAAAATTTTCATGAATGAAAGGGTGACATAATATGGGATTCTCACTCCCCTGCCCTTTATATCAAGGCAATAGCCAGTTTAAACTTGCTTTTATAATTTTGGAGAGAGAAAGGTAGAACAGAGGAGGCAATCAAACCTTTTTAGCAACAAGGAGAGGCTAGGATTGCTCAAACATCCACAAAAAGGTTAACAAAAGAATCCTTATCTTATCTCTTCTTTCACTACACTTAACAAAATTTTCTATTTCTCATACTTTTCCCATATTCTGTACTTCATCATCATATATTCTAACAGATACAATTTGTATAACCATTTGATAATTCCACTCTTTTCCTTCCTAATTGGCACAAACCAATCTGAAATTTGCATAAAATTCTTATAGCAAAAGCAAGACTGATGGCCCCAAGGTCTGGGAGGGGCAAGTCCAATAGAGGAAAAGCAGAGAAGAAAAAGAACAAGGAGGAAAAAGGTGAGAAAAAACATTTCTACTCCTTTCCATCATAAATCCTGTCTTTATGCATGGGAATTAGTTCCCTCATCTCCAAATTTGAAGTTTTGTAAAAAAAGAAAAAAAACCCAACATTTCTTTTTCTTTGTTTTGTACAGTGGTGCCAAGTGTTATTGACATTACTGTTATAACTCCATATGAATCTCACGTTGTTCTTAAGGTACACCTGTTTTTTCCCACTCGTACCAGTTTCACATTGGTAATGTTTAAACTCAAGAACATTTTGACTCACTTTATTGAATTATTTGAATTTTTCTTTTGTTATGAAAGGGAATCTCCACCGACAAGATACTGGATGTGAAGCGTCTGTTGGCTGTTCATGTGGAAACTTGTCACCTTACAAATTATTCTCTCTCTCATGATGTACGTTGGCAACAAAAGATAATATTCCAGGTTAATGAGATTATTTATTTCTTCGGAATAATTTTCATTTCACATTATTTCCAGGTCAAAGGAAATAGATTGAAGGAGGGACTGGAGATAGTTGCACTGAAGCCATGTTTAGTCAGAATTGTTGAAGGTAGGTGGAAGTGGAATCTCTCTCCAAATTTAAAAATAGATGCAACAAGCTAGTGGGGTCTCGATATTTACCAAAATGAACAGCACTAATTAATTATTATTTCCCCTTTTTGATTATTTCCCACACAAACTCAGGCTGAAATTAAAATTAAAATTTCGATTTTAACTCGTACATATTTATGAAGGAAGAGTGACACATTCGAGAAGGACAGTTCTGTTTTAAAAGCACACAAACCCTTTTTTAGCTATAAAAACAAGTATCAAGTCACCTTGTCTTAATTCTAGATTGTTTTAGTCGATCAAATTGTTGTCCAAATATACGTATTCAATTGTACTAAACACAATAAATAATATATGTCACATTTAAATTACGATAAACTCTCTTTGAAGCTTCCCGCAGTCCATATTTTCGAACTCAGAATTTGTCAAGTTAAAAATAATTCTTTACAAAATTGCAATAGGGAAACGCTTAAGACGTAACGCTATGCTATCTCCATGTAAAATTAGCAACTGCGTTTTGGACTTACTTGGTGGTTTGTTGACTGTCGTTTTTGAACATTTATAAGCAGACTTGACTTTTCCCGTGTATTTACACTTACATACCTACGGGCTACGACGCCAACTTAATATGGCCCACAATTCTATTATAAAAAATGTTTGTCAAAATCGAGAACACGAATCAAGAAATTTATTCAAATTAATTATATAGAATTTCTATGTCGTATTTGATACTCCAGGTTACTTGGGTAGCTGCACGATTAGGCAATAAATGTGATTTCTAAATATGCTTTAATTGTTTATTTCGTCAAATTATAGGGTTGGCTGTTAATCTACTCGGTAGATCACCAGTTAACTAGTTTAATTAAGACAAAGTTCTAGTTCGATTGAAATTTTGGATTGTGACAAATGTGGAGTTTCCTTAGTGAATTTTAAGCTTAGTTTAAAAATTTTGGGACTTTAAATGACTTTGAGTTCTGTTTTTTTTTCGAACAAATTTTTTTCTATTTGCAAGTTTGTAAAATTTGAACCTCAAAAAGTTCGAGGTAGGATGAGAAAGGTGGAGTTTGATTGTTATGTTTTATGTTAAAAAGGTTGGAGTTCGACTGTTATTTGTTTAAATTATTTGGAAATAATTATTGTATAGTCGTTCGGGGTATATTCCAACGTTTTAAAAAATTTGGTCCGATTGGCAGTCCGATCAGTCGGACCACAAATTGGGCATAAGTCCGAGTTGTTTTTGGTATAAAAAATAGTGTTCGGTACGACCGAACGGTTTGCTCGAAATTTTGGTGTGTATTATATTTTTTAATTATTATTAGTTTATATTTACCCATATATCCATATATACTTAAAAAAGTACATTAAAATATGAAAAGAAAATTCTAATCTGACCATATTTGAGCCAGTCAGATTGGCTGACCCGGAAGTCGAACCCAATTCCGAGTCGACCTCCGTATCGTGTCGTTTTTAAGAACCCTGGTGGCCTGGTATATTCATTCCATCTTTTTAACAAGGAAACATTTCTTGTAATTGTGAATGACCATTATGCCATGCACCTAACCACGAAAATTACATCGACTGCCACTCAGAGGAGTACACGGAGAAGTCTCAGGCCGAGGCTCACGTCCGGCGGCTTCTGGACATCGTCGCCTGCACCACAAGGTTCTCCAAACACCACAACAAGCGCTCCTCGCCATCCGCCACCTCCGGCACCGGCGCAGGATCCAAGAAGGCCAAGCCCGATGGCTCCGACCAGGGGAAGTCGACGCCGGCGCCGGCGCCGGATTCGCTGGACATGGCGGCGATCCACCCGACACCAAAACTCTCGGACTTCTACGAGTTCCTCTCATTCTCCCACGTCTCCCCTCCCATCCTCAGTAAGTCTTCGCTCCTCCTCCTCCTCCTCCTCTCACCTTCCTGTTTTTCTGTCTATTTTATTAGTTTAAAAAAAAAGTTTAATCTTTGCAGGTTTGAAAAGATGTGATGCTAAGGCTGGAGACGACAGGCGCGAAGGCGACTACTTTGAACTGCAGGTACACTCTCTCTAGTGCTCTAGGTCGTATCGGTCCCTGGTGTTTCGGGCTTGGATAAATGTGCATTCTCTGTGTTCAGATTAAGATTTGCAACGGGAAGGTGATTCGGGTGGTGGCATCGGTGAAGGGGTTTTATGCAGTAGACAAACAGTTCTCTCGGAGCCATTCGTTGGTTGATCTTCTGCAGAATCTTAGCCAAGCTTTCGCAAATGTTGGTACCTTCTTGTTGGTTGTTGAATTGGGAGTAACGGGTTCGAGACACTGTCTTTTTTGCTTATAGTTTCTGTTTTCTGCAGGCGTATGATTCGCTCATGAAAGCTTTTATTGATCACAATAAGGTGACTTGCCCTATTTAGTTTTTATTGTGTGTGGATTGTACATGGAGAGGGAGAGCTCATCTTAGGATTTATCTGCTTTTCTTCAGTTTGGTAACCTTCCATATGGATTTCGGTCGAACACCTGGCTTGTTCCTCCATCTGTTGGTGAGTCCCTTTCATGCTTCCCGTCCTTCCCAACTGAGGATGAAAGTTGGGGTGGCAATGGTGGAGGCCAAGGAAGAAATGGTGAATATGATCTTCGGCCATGGGCTGCAGAATTTGCGACATTGGCTAGCTTACCTTGTAAGACCGAGGAGGAGAGACTGGTTAGAGACCGGACGGCCTTCTTGTTGCACAGCCAATTTGTGGATGTGGCAATCTTTAAGGCCACAGGAGCAATTAGTGGCCTACTTGATTCGAGTTCACATGCAAAAGATAAAAGTTCAACCCTACTTCAAGAGCGGGTAGGAGACTTGTCAATTTCAGTACAACATGACGTAGCAGATGCATGTTGGAAGTCGGATGTAAAAGTTGACAGCTACATGCTTTCTGGTATCTCCGCTGAAGAAGCCAATAGACGAAACTTGCTTAAAGGGATAACTGAGGACGAGAATGTCATTGTTCACGTGAGTATATTCTTGGCCTCCTAAACATTATAATACGTCACTCACATCCCCTGGCAGACACAAGAATACTAGCTATTTTAATGTTTGTCATGAGAAGTTATTTCTAGTTATATTTGTGTCTTTCTTCCTTGTTATTCCATCTTTTTAATCTGCTGGATTGTGACCAAGTGTGTTCACAATGTTTTTGAAAAAATCGCAGGATACTTCGTCTCTAGGTGTTGTCATTGTGAGGCAGTGTGGATATACTGCAACAGTGAAGGTTGTTAGTGATACCTACAGGAAGTTTAGTGCACATGATATGCAGATTGATGACCAGCCTGATGGAGGTGCTAATGCTCTTAATATTAACAGGTTTGAACGATGAACTCAATCTCCGCACATATGAAAGATTGAACTGGATGTTTTCGCTTGCACTTGGTGAATTCATGTTCCAATATCATGAAAGAGTAAAAAATCTGCTTGTTCACAGAGCTAGGGATCTTTCGGTGGGCTTGATTTGGTTATTATGATGATGTTCCAGAGACCGTACGAGTCTTAGGTTTAAAGGGTCTGATGGCTGTTGTATTTGCTTGAATATTCTCCACGTTTCTCATTTACAGGGTACATTATATTTTTTCAGCTTGAGAGTTTTGCTTCACAAGGCTGGTGGTGCTGAATCATCCGGAGTGCAGTTATCTCAGAATTCAGATGGTCTAAAAGCATCTCAATGTCTTGTTCGCCAAGTAATTAGAGATAGTTTGACCAAGTTAGAGGAGGAGCCAATTGTTTCTGATAGGTGCATCAGATGGGAACTTGGATCGTGTTGGTTGAAACATTTGCAAAAGCAGGAGACTTCCACCAATGCAGACTCTAAAAACTTGAAGGATGATAATGAGACTCAATCCGTGGTCAGAGGGCTTGGAAATGAATTCAAACTTTTGAAGAAGAGAGATAAAATGCCTGGTATGACAGACGCACAGGAAGAAAATGAAGTGGAGGACCATAGTGAGGCAGAATCCAAGTGTGAGAGTGATTTGAGGACTATGATTACCGAGGAAGCCTTTTCACGGCTGCGAGACACTGGAGCTGGACTTCACCTAAAGGTTGCTAAATTTTAAGTACTAATGCATTTTGATACACAGAAGAGAAACAAGGTTCCCATATCTTTCAAACTAACACGTGTTACCAACTTTTGAAACAGTCCGTAGAAGAGCTTACTCAGATGGCTTACAGATACTATGATGACGTTGCTTTGCCACAGCTGGTAATTTCTTCGGTTTTGGGTGATCAACGAATTCCCATGGCCGTGTTTAGCTAATATTCTGGGCTTTTCACTGTTCTAGGTGACAGATTTCGGATCCCTTGAACTTTCCCCTGTTGATGGGCGCACGTTGACTGACTTTATGCATTTAAGAGGCTTGCAGATGCGCTCTCTGGGTAGAGTGGTAAGCTAATAAATCGATCAATCTATCACTCTTTCATCATCATCATCATCATCATCATCATCATCATCATCATTATTCTTACTATTATTATTCTTATGTTTATGTTTATGTCAAGGACATCTAATTTTGTCTACTTCATGTTTTTGTTACATACTTTACTGATGTTTTAAATCAACTCTGAAGGGTTATTTACCTACTTAGGCACCGTTATCATTGCTGAAGAAGTATTTGTGAAGAGAAACATTATGGCATGTTGTTTGTGCCTATTTTGATATTTTAATATTGAGTCTAATTTCTATGTTATCAGGTGGAACTGGCCTGGAAGCTTCCGCACATTCAATCACTTTGTGTGCATGAGATTGTTACTCGCGCATTCAAGCACATACTTAATGCTGTCATTGCCTCCATTGAAAATGTCAAGGACTTGCCAGCAGGAATTGCCGCAGCCCTGAATTTCTTAATTGGATTCTCTGGGTTGGAAGGTAATGAAGAAACCAAGGATGACCATATTTTAAAATTCCGATGGCTAGAAGGATTTGTTATGAGAAGATTTGGCTGGACAATGAAAGATGAATTTCAGCACTTGAGAAAATTTTCGATTCTTCGTGGACTTTGCCATAAGGTAGGTACCTCTTCCGGACCCTATATCTGGAAAGGGATTGTAGTGAACATAATTAGTGCTGAGAACCCTCTCTCTCAGGTCGGGCTGGAGCTGGTAGCTAGAGATTATGATATGGACTCGCCCAATCCCTTCCAAACTTGTGATGTTGTCAGTATTGTTCCAGTCTGTAAGGTACGTTAGGTTCCTTTTTCAGATTTCCTTCACTGTAGATTTTTCCGTGGATTTTGACATTTATGTGCAATATAGCATGTGGCATGCTCTTCGAAAGATGGGCGGAATTTATTGGAGTCATCCAAGGTTGCTCTTGATAAAGGAAAGCTGGAGGATGCTGTTACTTATGGAACAAAGGTATATAGCCATGTCATCTTTCACTTACTTTGCAAGTAAGTTTTGATTGATGAGAGCATGGACGGGTATGTTGACATGGTTCTCTCATGAAGGCGTTGGCAAAAATGATTGCTGTTTGTGGGCCTTACCATCGGACTACGGCAAGTGCATACAGTCTTCTAGCTGTGGTTCTTTACCACACTGGAGATTTTAATCAGGTATTTGCTGCGACTGTCTGTTGTGTTTTTTGTGTATTATTTAGTAGTTAAAACAAAATTGATGTCCTTTCAATGGAAACTGATTTCAGAAGTTATTTTGGTCGTTTTGAACCTTTTATGCAGAAAAGTAGTTATGTGGGCCTCGAGATTATTATATGATTGAATTTATCAGCTTCCTGAAAATTATTATCACTACTTTAGTGGCTATATGATTACTATGATAATCTTTAATCAATGTTAGATGTGACCCCCTTTCCGCATATTTAACATATTGAAATATTCTGTGACTGGTTTTCTGAGTATGGCCATCATGGTTAAGATTCATTCAGTTGCTATCTACACTGATGTCCGTTTCGTTCTTCAGTTAGTCAAAAGAGAGATTAACAATATTGTTCAAGTCATCATAGATGTTACGAGGACCTTTTTCCACAGATACATATCTCAAGATTACTAGATTTTCTGGGTTGGTTTCTTTTTGTGTTTTGCTACCTGTCTTGTTACATTTGTGCACAATTAAAATTTGGCTTACTTATTCGGTTATTCTTGTTAGGCAACTATATATCAGCAAAAGGCTTTGGATATAAATGAGAAAGAACTTGGCCTTGATCATCCAGATACAATGAAAAGCTATGGTGATCTTTCGGTGTTCTACTATCGCCTTCAACACATCGAGTTAGCTTTGAAGTAAGTTACTTGTTTGAGCTTTCCCTTCCATATTCGTCCTATTTGTTACGTTTCTATCCGGATATATTGGTCAGCATTATTTGATCATCAATAGCTGTTGAAGACGAGAGTCAATATCACACATTTGCGAACCTTACTATGCATATAACTTTGAGAGAAAAGTGGTTTTATTAATTCATTGGAAAACCTCGGAACGTGTAAAACCACTGGTGTGTCAGCTATGCTTTATAACCAGCTAATCTTCCTGCTTCTAATCGCTTAACAATCATCAAGGTTTTTCATCCAGAAACACATTACTATTTGTCAAATTTTATCAAAATGAAACTGCCATTTTAATAGTTAATTGGTTTTTCTGATTGATCATTGCACTCATTCCGTGACTAAGTCAAATTGACAATTAATTGGCAGGTATGTCAACCGTGCTTTATTCCTCCTCCACTTTACTTGTGGGCTGTCTCACCCTAATACAGCGGCAACATACATCAATGTGGCTATGATGGAAGAGGGCATGGGAAATGTTCATATCGCGCTCAGATACCTTCATGAAGCACTAAAGTGCAACCAAAGATTGTTAGGAGTTGACCACATTCAGGTTTCTGTCCATGATTTCCCCGTTCCCCTTCTCTATACTCCTCGATTAACCATGTAAATGGTGTCCTCTCAAGTTGTCAGACAGAATATGAAAAAGGGGAGACCAACAGTTTGCATTTATCTTTACTGGTTGCAGACAGCTGCAAGCTACCATGCAATAGCCATTGCTCTTTCTTTGATGGAGGCATATTCACTTAGTGTTCAGCATGAGCAAACTACTCTTCGAATACTTGAAGCGAAACTTGGAGCTGAGGACCTACGCACACAGGTCAGCATTTCTTTGAAGTGCTTGCACTTTGGTTTTGACTGCATCAGAATGTGTCGCCCTTATTTATTCAGTTTCAGTTTTCAAATAAGCATTTCCAACATCTGGATGTAGTATTACTACCTCACCTACATTCTTGTCTCTGAGGCAGGATGCTGCAGCTTGGCTCGAATACTTTGAATCAAAAGCTCTGGAGCAGCAAGAAGCAGCCCGAAGCGGAACACCTAAGCTGGATGCGTCCATTGCAAGTAAAGGGCATTTGAGGTACTGAGAGTAGTCTGTGCACTGCTTATTTTTTACATGCAACTGCACTTGTGGGTTCTGAAATCTCTGGTTGTTTGTTCCAGTGTGTCAGATCTTCTTGATTACATTGATCAAGATTCCAAAGGAAATGATGCACAAAAGAAACAGCGGCGTGCAAAGGTGATATATATAGCTGCGTTTTCTATTTTTTATGATGCCTTTGAAGCATTTGTTATATACTGCTCTGTATTACCACCAAAAACTGAACTGCGCTAAATTTCAAGGTGATTGGAGGTACTCAATTTAACTTTTCATCTACTTCTCCAACACGAGCCCTCAAATTGTCCTTTAGGATTCGTTAAGTTCCTACACCTCATCTGGAAATTGAAGCAAGAGTAATGGTCAAGAAATTTTGGTTTTAGCGGGCCTGAACATACAACCACTTGAAATTAGTTAATTGAGCCATGTTATCAAAAGGTTTATATTTACGCCTCCAACAATTTAACATCTGAATTGAATTCTAAAATGGAATTGGGAAAGCATAACCTCCAAGTCCTTGGCAATTCGGAATCGTTATCTAGGAGTAATCAAGTTTTTTATCATTTACTGCCTGGATAATTCTGATGGATTTACAGTTCCTTTATTAGGATGAATAGGTCTGAGATGCCGCAGTTCCTATATTATGATGAGCTAGTTATTTATTGTATGATGTCTGTTAAGAGAATGTCAATGTCATTAACATGGCATCGATGAAAGATCGACATGATAATCTAGATATACTACAATTTTATGGTGAACTTTTTTTCCTTGCTCTTGTTTTGGTGCTTCTTTTCTGAATGTAAATTGAAGGCACCAAGGTTCTCCAGGTTGTTGCCTGGGTCCACGATCCTTTTAACCTTTTGCACCATAAGAAATCATTAGTTGTATGTATGTTGAAGCTGGGAGACTATATTGACAGGCTTTAGTTCTTCTCATTCTCTTTCCAACAGGTGCTGCAAATTGGTGACAAATCCGATCAGACCCAACAAGATAGAATGGTTGAAGGTTCCATATCCGAAGATAGCTCGGAAATTGTGTACATAATATCAGACAACAAAAAAGTCGTCATATCAGACAACAAAGAAGCAGAAATCCAGGTAAAGAGGGATCATCGTCAAGATACGGAAGAAAGTGAGGATGTCAATATGTTTCAGTCAACAGCTACTACTGAAGCTCATGAAGAAACAACTTCAGATGAGGGATGGCAGGAAGCAAATTCAAAAGGTCGCACTGGGAGTGTTTCTGGAAAGAAATCTCGCCGTAGGCAACCAGCTCTTTACAAACTAGATGTCAATGGTTCTGAATATTCAAATTTTAGAGAAGGAAACTACAGGCGCGAGATCCCTTCCTCATTGCAGAAGCCAACTCCAAGAAACTCATCAACTGTTAAATCCTCCTCAAATCAATCAAAATCTGCTCTGATGGGTGCTTTCGAAGATCTAGGAAAACTCCCAGTTAAGCATTCTGTGCCAAAGGCGGCATCTACTTCACCAAATCTTACAGCTATTGCCTGCAAGTCTCTGTCTTACAAAGAAGTAGCGGTGGCAGCTCCTGGTACTGTGTTAAAACCTTTGCAAGAGACAAAAGAGGAATCAGCTGAGAGCAAACCAGAGGACCAGGTATGCTGCTCTCCACCTGAGAACTTGAATATGGATGATAAAACAAATAGCTCTGTTGATTGTGACATGGCTGATGATGGTGAATCAGAAGTAACCCCTGAAATTGAATCTCCCTCCGAGGAATCCAGCCCTGAACTTGAAGAGGCTGCCTTCTCAGACAATCTACAGAAATCTGTCGAAACAAATGGAAGTAAGCTCTCAGCTGCAGCTGAGCCATTTCAGCCGGGGCCCTTTTCCATTAGTCACCCACGAAATTTGGTTCCTGTGACTAGCTTTTATGATGTACGAGCTAGTCAAGATATGCTCACAGAACCAATACCACCTCCCAGCGTTGCTAGAGTTCCTTGTGGGCCTAGATCACCTTTGTACTACAGTGCTAGCCAGTCATACCGTGTTCGACAGAGTTTCATTAAGTATCCGAGCCCCAGGACGATGGTCCCGAAGAGCATGAACCCCCATGCTCCTGAGTTTGTGCCGAAGAGAGCTTGGCAAACGAATCACGGAAGTGATTGGTTAAGTGTGAAAACTGGGAGAAACATCCCAGCAGAGGGGATTGAGAAGGAAACCTATGCTGAAGGCAAAAGCAGAAGTTCAAAAAGGATCAACTCCGAGTCTGAAAAGGCAGAACTGGCTCGACAGATACTGCTCAGTTTTATCGTCAAGTCCGTCCTGAACAATTCTGATCCTCAGACCAAGTCCCCCATTAACGAGACGAACACTGGCAACTCTGATGGTTCTTCTGATGCGGTTGCAAATGATAGTGCAATTATAAAAATTCTGTATGGGACGGAAGACAAGTCAAATGTTGGGACTCAATCTGGAGATCATAACCAACAGAAGACAACAGACTTAGAGAAGCGTAAAAGTGGCGACAACGAAGGATTCACGCTCGTGACGAAGCGGAGGAAAAATCGGCAGCGGTTCTCGGATGGAGTAATGCATCATCAACAGTCAATATGCGCATCTGCGCGTTGATGAGAAAGCATCAGAAGAACTGACACAGGTCATTTCACTTCATTTTGTTGACTGTAGAAGGGTATAGAAGTACTAGATTTCTCATGATCGAGTACGCAAGTTTTAATAACCTCTGTAAAAATAATGTTTTTTCATTGTGGAAGAATTTTGTTGATGAATACAAAAATCTGTGTTTCATCTCTCCCTCCATTTTCTTACAGTTCTCTCTGTTAATTTTCCTCCAGTGCTGACCTGTTCTAAGAAGTTTTGAGTGGTAAATTGTTCAGGAAGTACATAAATCAGCTGGAAAATGCATATTATTAATTTAGTGTGTGAAGAATTTTTGGTCTAGACAGCCTAGTTGGGAATGGATTATATGGGGATGTCTAAAAAGTAATCCCCATCATGGGGATTCATTATAGATCGTAGGATAAAGATTTTTTTCTTAAAAATCTAATCTAATGGTTATTTATGATTGAGGGCAAATTTGGTATTATACTAATATATAATATCTTTAATTATCTTCTATTTTCTTATCAATATTTAACTTTTGAAAAAATAAACATTGATTCCATAATTTGCTCATTCAACCAATATTCTAAATCTGTAATCAATTACCTTTTTTTATTTTCCTCCCAAAAACCCCTACTGTCGAACCTACCATCGTCTAACCTAATTAAACAAACACCCCCCAACCTCAAGAAGAAGACGACGACACCAACACAGAAATCACCAACCCAGAAGTCTTCTACTGCTTTTAAGAAGAAGACACAAGCCCAGAAACACAAACAAACATCCTGCAGCTCCCTTTTTTTTTATTGAATATCAATTAAAAAATCTCCTTCCCAACCCAATTGATGGGACGAAGCCCCCTTCACCCCTCCCCATTTTTTTTATTGAATATCAATTAAAAAATCCCACGACCGCCCACAACCCCCTCTCCAAAATTAAAAAAAAAACTCTTTGTTGCCGAAATGAATAAACCCCCTCACCGATATAAAAATCCCATCCCTCGCCGAAAAAAAAATCTCCAACACACAAAAAATTATAATCCGAAAACAATATCGTCAGTGGTTGCGCTCACTCCTCGTGCTCGTCGGTGGTCGCGCTCGCTCCTCTCCAGGATTGTCTATCATTGAATATTGGTACCCAATAAGGCCAATATTGGTATCAATAGTTGTGAATATTGGTACCAATAACGCTAATATTGGTATCCAGTAAGGCCAATATTGGTTACACTTGTGAATATTGGTATCCAGTAAAGCCAATATTGGTATCACTAGTTGTGAACATTGGTACCAGTAATGCTAATATTGGTACCCAGTAAGACCAAAATTGGTATCATTTGTTGTGAATATTGATAACCAATAAGGCCAATATTGGTATCACTGGTTGTGAATATTGGTACCAGTAACACTAATATTGGTACCAGTATTCTTTAATATTTGTATTTTTGGTCTTTATTGTTGGTACCAGTGTTCTGTAATGTCGGTATCATTTTTCTTTAATATTGGTACTTTGTTCTTTAATGTTATTATATGTGTTCTTTGATATAGGTACCTTTGTTGTGCAATATTCAGGCTAGTAGCTTGATTGAGATGATGGCGGGTCGGCGACGGTGATGGGTCGGCGAAGGAGGAAAAGCAAAGAATTATTGTATCAGTATTTACGTGGGGTGTAATTTTTTGAATGAGATTATTTTTCCTATGAGATTATTTTTCTTAAAAAAACATAGGAGGTATTATTTTAGAGATTTGATTTTTTGAATGATTTGGTAGTTACATATTTTGTAGCAAAATTTCAAGGGATTACATATCATCTTTTAATGCCTCCCTATTTTGGTGCAAGCAAGTAAATACTATTATACCCTTATAACATATAATCCCCATGATGGGGATTACAACCTAATCCCCATGTAATCTGGACTCGCCTAGTTTCTTGGATATAAATGAACTCTAATATGTTCTAACCGGGTGAGAGGTTTGATTTGTAAGAAAGCTCTTAAAACAAATATTTAAGACTAATATTCTTTTAAGGGCTCTACAGTCTACGCTTGATTAAGCTATTATTATTTAGATACCTTGAAAGATAACCATCCATTATCCCAATTTTTTTAACTCGGATCCTTTAAAAAAAAAATATGCTTGTAAGTGACTATGCTTTTTGGGATTTTGAAACATTGATGGTTGAGAAAATTTAGGTTTGGGATTATATTTTTAAAAAAATTTGAAATATTTAGTAGTAAAATAAACATTTTACTCACTACCACGTCAGCATCGGCATATCATAGTATAAAATACGTGGCAGTCCAAGTCAAACTTTGAACAACGTCGTTTCACAAAAATAAATTAGACTGAAGTTCGGAATCGGTAAATGATAAAAATTAAAATAAATTAGTCCTATTTTACGATCTTGAAACTATATAGTACCAAAGTACTAATTAGTGAAACTATGGAGTACCTATGTCTAATTCAATTCTAAATTTGGTTAAAAAAATCACAACTTTTTATTTTAAAGTTCGATTAGTTTGATTCAAGTTGCTTTACGAAAGTCAGCCATATATCTACAACTTTCTAGTTTATAATTTTTCTAAAATCGAGATATAAGATTGTTAGAGATATGTTCGTACCTAATATTTATACGAGTTACTAACATATTAATTTTGAACGTATTTTTTATGATCTTATATCTCGATTTTGGAGAAGTTATAAATTAAAAAATTGTAGATATATATTTCACCTTTGTAAACCAACTTGAATCAAGTCAATCAAATTCTCAAATAAAAAACTGTGATTTTCTAATCTAATTTGGGATTAAATTAAATATTTACCACATGTTGCGTTTTCAAACAAAATAGAACATTCACCAATTATTTGAACAAACATTTAACATTTACAATAGGCGATGAACTGAACACGTTTTAGCTAAAGAAGAAATTAGAATGTCGCTCCTTAGTTGGCGAAGCCCAAGACCAAAAGGCCCACCAACATAAAAATAGAATCAAGGAACCTAAAACGGAGACAGCAGAAGCCAGGCCAGAAGCTGTGTTTATATATAAGAAAGTGTGTACAAAGGTCTTGGTCAAATACAAATCTCCAATGGAACAAGCACGACACGTCTAATCATACCCTAAACTACATTGCACAACGTACTCTAATCGTAGTCAGTCTTGAATCCACATATGTGTGTGTGTGCGCACGCGCGACTTGTAAGGACGAATGGCTGTCGTGCTGCAATTCGTTATTGCATTATCCTATATCAATCAACTGGAATTTCAACGTCCATCCTCAGACCGGAACTTCCGAATACCTGCATTATATATAAAGCACCGGAAATCATTAAAAAAAAAGACAGGACTCGCCAGACCTGGACCAAAACAGTATGGACTAAGTAAAGCAAACAATTCATAGTTTTTCTTCGGAGACGACCAGGTTTCTCGATTATGGGAAACCTAATGCAGAATGGTGAACTTGGCTGCGAGTTCCAATGTTATCAAATGAAGTGATCTGAACATGACCACTGTTGTATGGAAACAACATATAGATGCATGCATGTGACATGGTCCACTTGCTGACGTCTTACCATCTACCAACTCCTGCCTAATGGACTGCATATGATTATCCCAAACAAGATATCATGAACAAAAACAAGCAGATAAGGGCTATCTAGTTTCTTTTAAGTCCAGTGATATACTCCAAGGATGTCGGCCTATCTACAGTTTTAAACTCAAAGCTGGTCCTGTTTCGTAGGAATTAGTCATGATTTGGAATAATTTCACCTGTAACCCAGTGCCAAGGATGTAATTTTACAGCAGTAACACATATGGTTGTTTGCAACTCATTGATTGCCATGCCTAAAACTAATCTAAAGAACAGAACTGGAAGATTTTTTTGGTTCCAGAAATGCTACAGCATGAACCAAGGTAATGATTGCAAAGTACCTTGCGGAAGTCATCTAGCGTCAAGTATGACTCCTTTGTATAACCTGCTTCTTTCAGGACTGTGCTGAGAACTCGCTGCAAGACAGAAAATTTGTCGAAAGTGGAACATAAGTGGGAGATTCACTGGCTATGATTCAACCTGGAAAACATTAAGGCATGCCTCTCTTTGTTCTTCGCGCATGAATGGACCCGATAAATCCTGGAGAACTTCCAATAAGTCATTGAAGGATACTTTGCCATTACCATCCGAGTGGTAGACTTTGAAGATTACTGAAACAGGGAGACAGAAGAAAAAATTTAGAACACATGACATATCAGGTTAGAGGGGAAAGTCTCGATCAGATGATTGGAACTTGTGATACCCAACTGTCTATCTGAGTTCGGTCCATTGAAACATCAAGCTCTCCCAAAACAAGCCATGTTTAAAGACACGTATTTTCTTTCTTTTAATTTTTAACCTCTATAATTGATCCCCCTTCTTGGTATCCACTTTGTTACATGGCAGCAAGTTACATGTCACGAGACAATTCGTTATAAGGATAGAAATTACACTAGCTTGAAGCAGTCAACACGTAGTAGCCTGCAAAGCTCAGAGATCCTCATAGAGGAGATAAACAATTATGAAGAGAAAGTCACTTACGGGCAACTTTTTGCTCTGTGCTCGCGTTGACACTAAACGCAGATAAGAAGGCGACAAATTCCTTGAAGTTCAAGCCATCAACCATCTTAAGCAGCCTCTGTGACAACCAAGATACATCAGCCTACTGCCGCGTTTAAATTCAAATAGAGGTAAATCAACCTTCATTACCTGAGAGAGAGGATTCATAGCAAATTCAGGCACCGACAAGAACTCGTCTGCCGAGATGAATCCCCTCGAGCTTCGATCCAGCTGACAAAATCTATGGTACAGCGAAACTATTTCTTGCTGGGAGACTACAAGTGTGGCAGCCACGAACAGAAACTGTTAAAACTTCGAAACACAACAAATCCCGTTCACAAATGGCAAATTCAAATGAAAAAAAAAATTCCAGAAAGCTACAAATCTTACAAAGATCGTTGCAGTGCATTTGAACTTCTTCAATGTCATACTGAGTGAGCATTGACGAAGCGTTCCCCATTTCGGGTCTATCTAGAGAGAGTCTCCAACTCTGCAAAAACAACAACAATAATAAAAAAACACAACTTTCATCACTCCAAAAAACAGCCAACAGCAAAATTCTAATCTAACAAGATTCCCATCACTTAAAAACCAAAGTCCCCAACACTGGAACCGACGAGAGTTCACTCTAGAAAGTCTAAAGACTCCAACTTTGTCATTGGGTTAGGAAAAAAACAGAGATTTATAGAGAGGGAGGGACCTGGGAAAGGGTTAGGCCTTTGTGGTTGATATGGAAGAATGGGTTCAAAAGGGTCTCAAAAGGAAAGAAGAGCTCAACTATATAACTTTGTCATCATCGAAAAGACAAGTGTGTCCGAACTCCCAACAGAACACGACATGGTTGTTGTTGTTTCTTTCGGTCGTCTGGTCAGGGGACGATGATTCCAAGGCCAATCAAATCTTCTCATACTACTCTCTACCTATCTTATCTTCTCTTCTCTTCTCCCCTCCAATTCCATCTCCAACCCAACCAACCAGCACCGAATCTTGTTGCGGTCTGAGGGGCTTTCGAGGATGGCTGATTTGGTCATATTGGGCCCATCCATAGTCTTGGACTTTTTGTTGTTTATATCAATTAAACTTTGGAATAATAATAAATGTGTTGATTAATTAAAATTTGAGTTGGATAAAAAAAATAACGTTATTATAATATTTTGTATTTACAAGAAGCTAAAGTATTCACCACTAGATTATTGTTGTATTATTGTTGTACCTATCAACACCAACAAAAAGTTGTTAATCGGTCACCAACAACGGCCTTATTAGAAATTGGAGAATGAATCAATTAAGAGGTACTCATAAGAAAGATCAACTTGGGATTTCCAAACTTGTTCAAGATCAGTTGAGCAATTAAATGCTAAACCCAACAAAAATATTGCAAATTCTTTAAAGAAAAAAAAATTAGTGCAAATACGAAGGTGATCGATCATAAGAAAGAGTCGCGAAATAATAATTGCAACCGTGAGGAGTTCCTTTCCCACGTCCAAATCAGAAGACAAAAAGCCTCGTTCCTCTGTCCTAATCCTCACAACTATCGTCATCATCACTTCAGACCCCAACAAAAATAGCCCCACTGTTGACCAAAGTCGAAGGCGCTAGGACAGGGACGACCCTCAAAACAGCTCCACCTCTTGCAGGTCTAAGCTGAGAAGATCTTGAAAAGCAACCCACCGTGAGCTGCAAAGAAAGGCGCAAGCACGAGTGACTCGACGGCCATGAGCTTGATGAGGATGTTGAGCGACGGTCCTGAGGTATCTTTGAGCGGGTCACCGATGGTATCACCGATGACAGCAGCTTTGTGGGGTTCGGATCCCTTTGGCCCAAGGCTCCTGGCGTGTTCCGAGGCACCAGCCTGCCATAGAGATGCAAACTCGTCAAGGTCAATCGTATAGATGTGCATGAAATTCATGATGGCACCTCGGTAACATTCACGAGCAAAATTACCTCAATGTACTTCTTGGCATTATCCCAAGCACCACCAGTGTTCGATGCAGAAATGGCAATCTGCGATAGAGAATGCGAAGTTAGAACATAGTCTCGGAAAAATTCGGACAACCAGCACACAAAATTTTGCAGAAGTTATCCATTACCTGAACACCAGAGACGAGAGAACCAGCTAGAACCCCGGAGAGTGTTTCAACTCCAAAGAACGTTCCAGCAATAATGGGAGTCAGCATGACAAGAGCTCCAGGTGGGATCATCTCCCTGAGAGATGCATCGGTAGAGATCTTGACACAGGTAGCATAATCAGGCTTGGCAGTACCTTCCATGAGACCAGGAATGGTGTTGAATTGCCTTCGGACTTCCTCGACCATCTTTAGTGCTGCGCTACCCACACTCTTCATTGTCATGGCAGAAAACCAGTACGGAAGCATTGCGCCAACTATCAACCCAATGAAGACCTTTGGAGTCAGAACATCGACAGTGGTCACTCCGGCTCGGCTGACAAAAGCACCAAACAGAGCAAGAGACACTAGCGCAGCAGATCCAATCGCAAATCCCTACAAGAACACAAAATACCAACAAGTCCCATATCAAAAATTAAGAATTCGAGACAAACAGTGCTCTATATTAAAATAGGGTATTTTATTTACCTTTCCGATGGCAGCAGTAGTATTTCCCGCTGCATCAAGAGCGTCGGTTCGCTCACGAATGCGATGACTCATGCCTGCCATCTCAGCAATGCCTCCGGCGTTGTCGCTGATGGGACCATAAGCATCAATGGCTAACCCAGTGGCAATAGTGCTCAGCATTCCAAGGGCTGCCACCGCAATGCCGTACATTGCGGCAAAGCTAAAACTGACAAAAATGCTGCCAGCAATGGCAAAGATTGGAATGATGACAGACTTGTAACCTAAGGCAAGTCCGAAGATAACATTTGTGGCAGCTCCAGTTCTGCATGAGTCCGCAACGTCTTGAACAGGGCTGCAAAACAAGTTAAACCAACAGATTAGGAACCAACTGAAAATGTCTAAATAGGTCCTAGACCGTGTACGTTCATACCTGTATGCATTGCTGGTATAGTACTCGGTCACAAAACCAATAACAAGTCCAGCCCAAAGTCCGACAGCAACACACAAGAACAATTGCCTGCAGGTGAATGTTTACAGCACACCATCAAACACATATTCACCAAGAACTGAACTTCAGAGACGGTTTTTGAGAACCTATCACATTACTTAAAATAATTCGAATGTAATGGTTTAAATAGCTAGCAGCACAGTTCTAAACATAGCATCCCACAACACTTACTTTATAACCGAGACAAGTTCACGAGCTTACCAATTCTTAACAACCTTCTGAGTACCGAAATTGAAGATTGTAAAGGAGGATGGCACACTGATCCAAGTTATGATGGCAATCCCGACAGTCATCAGAATAGTGGATATAATCAGTTGCCTCTTCAGTGTGGGTTCAATTTCCTTGACAGCCTTGATCTCATAAAAGTCGGTGGCAAAGAGGGTTGTGATCAAACAAACAATTATCCCCGCGGAACTTACAAGCAGAGGATATAGCATGCCAGAGAAGTCATGGTTGATGCCAAATGAGGAGATCGAGGCAACAACCAGAGCAGCACATGATGATTC
Source organism: Hypericum perforatum (assembly GCA_012979155.1). Taxonomy (NCBI): domain Eukaryota; kingdom Viridiplantae; phylum Streptophyta; class Magnoliopsida; order Malpighiales; family Hypericaceae; genus Hypericum; species Hypericum perforatum. The sequence continues at coordinate 28,049 of SOPF01029018.1, read as the reverse complement.
AGCATACGAGCCAAAAAGATCAGACCCCATACCAGCAATATCTCCCACATTATCACCTACATTGTCGGCAATAACCTGCCAACGGAAAACGGAAATACATCAGAGTGGAGACTAAAAATGTAACAAGATTAGAATTTTATTAAACAAGACACAAATACTTACGGCCGGGTTTCTTGGATCATCTTCAGGGATATTTCGCTCAACCTTTCCAACAAGGTCAGCACCAACATCAGCAGCCTTAGTGTAAATACCACCGCCAACCCTCCCAAAGAGAGCCATGGAAGATCCACCGAGACCATAACCAGTAATAGCCTCAAACAGACCTCCCCAGTCATCACCATAATACAATCTGAATACATTGATGGTAATGAAAAGCACCAACAACCCATTTGCAGCGAGCGAGAAACCCATTACAGCACCGGACCTAAACGCAACAATGAACGCCTTGCCGACACCCTTTCGTGCTTCCAGAGTTGTCCTAGCATTCGCGTAAGTAGCGATTTTCATCCCCAGGAAACCGGAGACAATAGAGGTGACTGCACCAAGCAAGAAGGAGACTGTGCTGAAGAATGCGGTTGCAAGAGCGGGCTTGCAAGTCTTCTGGGAGTCATAAGTGCAAGGCTGGCTCTTCGTGCTGAAGCCTTCAACGGACCCCAGGAAAACGAAGATAAGACCGGCAAAAGCAACCATGAAGATGCCGACATACTGATATTCTGTGAAGAGGAAGGATGTGGCACCTGTGAAAACGAAAACCCCATATCTTGATTAGTTCCCATATAATCTGCTGAAGGGTGTTGGCCCAAGTGACCGAACTATAACAGGCTAGCTTATATTGGCGACCAAGTGACGCAAGTATGAAATCCAAAATGATAATTATACCTAACAAGACTTAAAAGTCGAAAAACAGTCCAACTGGAGGCCGGAGCAACAAACGAGAGACAGATCTTATCACCTAATGAATCATGGAACCACACAGATAATAAAACCACATTTAGAAACATAATGATCCAAACATTTAGACTATAAGTTATTGCTAATTGGTCAGTTGAACTAGATTGTGACGTACAATCTAACAAATGGATTTGAATTGTTTTAGTTAAAAACCAACAACTTCATTTCTAGAGCGTCACATCTGCGTCACAAGTTCCACAAATTTATATATATTTGAAACCGACAAAACAACAACCAAATGCCCAGAGAGCAAAATAATATTATAAGTACAGCTTCCCATCACGCACGGAGATCGGGATAACATTAGGGTCCATTATTCCTCGTCAAGGAACCCAAAAATAAATATTCTAGAAAAAAATATGAACAGCCCACGTGCGGAACACGTGGGAAGCCTACCGACACACTTCTTCTTATTTACCCCTACAAGACAAAAACAGTAATACACACCAGTCCTCCTCGTCCTACCCGAGAAGAATAAAAGGACCAGACCAGGACTTGCCTTATCCTCTCGTAGATCCAACAAAATTAAATAACGAATTTCAAAAAAAATAAAGAAATAAAGAAAAACAAACACCTCCCCCTCCTCAGCTCCTAGCTTACTCAGAAGTTGAACATAATTGGACTCATTTAGCAAAGCTAGTTAAGTTTTAGCAAAGTTTGTAATTAAGGCCAAAGTACAAATAAGATCTGACAGTGTTAAGACTAAAACTACAAAAAATGGAGAGCTTTAACAAATAATTTGGGCAATACACCAATTAATAACTAATAAGGAAGCTCTCGCGGCTAAACAGCTGCATTTCTAACACTAAAGATCCGAACTTTACACAAAAGGAGGCGAAACCCTAAACAGATCTAAAACTGGGGAGGGGGCAAAACGGTAAATTCCGAGTATTACCTTCGGAGATGGCGTTCTGGATTTCGGCGCACTTCAAAACGACGGCGTGCTCGTTAACGCCTTCCTCCTCCTCGATAAGAGAGTCGCTGTACCCGTTCTTGTGGACGCCGTTGTTGCTTCCGTTGTTGGAGGAGGTGGAAGAGGGCGTCATCCTCACGCGCGAGACGATGTACCACTGGACCAGCGCGTAGACGATCCCCACCACGGCGCAGACCGGGATGAATATCTCCGTCCCGAGCTCCGACAGCAGCGCCATGTCGGTGAAACGGCGGCGTTTAGGGGAAGAGAGAGAGAGAGAGAGGGAGGAGAGGGGAAGGGGGGACAGTGAAGGGTGTAACTTGTAATGAATGGGAGGGAGGAGAGGTGGAGTTTGGGGGGGATTTTATCCGGTGGGGGCGAGGGGTATTTATGGGGTTTACTTATTTCGACGAGGACAAAAACGGTAATGGGTATTTAATTGGGTAAGGTTAGTCCTATTTTGAATGTTGATAGGATGGCATATCCCGTGGGATTATCTATTAATAATATTTTTTTGGGTTTCTAGATTCAGTTTTATTATTTTATAAGTAGAATGTACAAGACAATCTTTACAAAGAAAGAAATAATTTTAAGTATAATTAATCAAATCATTTAAATATATATGAACAAACTATTTAAATATACATAAATAATCCATTGCATAAAAAATATTCAAACGTGTATATAAATAAATTATTTTAATATAATTCTAATGAACTACTTATTATAAGTAAGCAAAATTATTTAAATTTAATACACATAACTATTTAAACGTCTAGTTAAAATCCCTTTTTGTCTATACAAATCAAAAAGGGAAATCTTTCGTGTATCAGCTCAATTATAAAGTTTGTATCAGCTCAATTATAACAATTGTAACTTGTAACCATCGCTTGAAGATATCTGTTGGTATAATTTGATATAAAATTTCAATCTTATTATTTACTACCTAATCTATACTATTGTCTGTAGATTATGTTATTTGAGAAATAAGTATATTTTTTTAGATCCTATTCTAATACCTATTTTATTATAACGTGACAGGAATCGAACCCTGGATTTCTCAAACGTCTCCCTATCATTGTGTCGCTCCTCACGTTTGTGTGGCTGAACCAAAAGTCACTTAGCGAAATAAGTATATATTATTGAGTAGCAGAGTAGCAGACGTCAGATCGGATCCTATTCTTGCTGGTTGGTGCATTGAATGGCGTGCACCTCCAACCTTTCCCCTATCGGATAACCCTCTTCCTTTTTTAAGTTTCACCCTCACTAGTTGCGGTGGAACGCCTTTTGCAATTATTTTCATAAGTAAACTTTTAATCTTTGGAATATATGATTGAGGAGCTCCAAAAAAACAAGGTAATAGAAAAATCCCTATTAAAAAAAGAGTATCATGGCTTTCTTTCAAAATTGAAGAGTAACATAATGGCATCGCGTATAAACTGATCTACACTCTGACCCATGAAAATAAAAAAATAACAATAAATAATTGCCTTTTGAAATTTGACACTATCATAGTAAATAATTGCCTACTAAAAAAATTTCCATTTATAATATGGAAAGGGAAAGATTCAGAATTGTTTGGGATCCAAAAGCATGGAGTTGGTGTCGAAGACAATAATTTAATAGGAGAAAATAATATTAATACAACAAAATAATAATATTGGAAGGTAGTACTTCATGGTTTTTGTTTGCTTTATATTGAAGAGAGGGGCTCCTCCTAGGGAGAGCAAAAGACGTGCAATATTTTATAAAAGAAACGCATGGGGAGGTGGGGCCCAGAGAGGACTTCCCGCCTCCCGAGGGTGGTCCCCACCCACACCGCACCGATAGTTACCATTTGGTGCTGCTCGCAGGCTCTCCACGTTTGGCCAGCTGGTTTTCGCGTCCCTCCAACTTCGGATGTTCCCATCGCACCTCTCCCGGTCTAGCCACAAATCCACTAGATCAATTAAAATTATCAATTTTTAAAAAGTAATTGATATCTGAATTGTTGGAATTGAACGAGTCTAAGTCCAGAAGCTCAAACTCAAGTTAATGAATAAATAGAGTATAGTACATTGATTTTAGGCAAAAGGGATTTTTGGATGTCCAATTTATAAATAAGTTTTTGTTCTCTTATTTCTAATCCATCCTAGCAACTTGTTTTTGTTCTTCACTTAGGACAAAGTTCGTCCGAATATTTGGTCTGAATATTAGGCTCTCCACGGTGGAGAGAATAAGACAACTATGCTAAGATAATACAAGTTGCTTAGATAGATTGGAAGTAAGTAGAAGAAGGCATATTTGTAGGCTATGCATCTAGCCTGAAATTAAGGTAATTAAGGTGGTTATTAACTTTAGATTTTTGGACCTACATGGGCTCATTCAATTCCAACATAAATATTACCAACAGATTTCATGTTATTTACACACATTGTGATGGATTTTTTATGAGTTTTAGAAAATTTAACTAATAATTATTTTAAATTTTTTGGTCGAATATAAAAATTAATAATATAATATAGTGAGTAAATTTTGCGTTGGCACGACTTTCATTTTTTTCATTCGAATGATATGTAAGCTTCAATAATTTTTTACTAAATGAGTCTCATTTAAAATAAATTTATTGAAAATCTTATATTGATTGTGGGTGTATTGGATTTGTTTATACATGCTAAAAATTTACATTCCCATTATTTTAGTATTTACGGATAAAATGAGTCAATTTTTGCAGTGGTACCAAATTTGTTTTTATGGCACGGGGTTCTACTAATTCTTTAACTTATTAGTTAGTTTTTTCGTGGACCATTTTCATGATAAGAATGCTTCAACGACATTTATACTGACAACTGAATTACTAAACTGTCACAATTCCAACAGAAAAGCATTGTACAACGGCAGATATATGACATCGCAACCAGGAAGGACGCCAGAGATTAATTTTTAGATTAGACTAATCTTTTTGATTATATGTCTCTCCAGCTTTTCGTGGCCATTCTGTCCCGTGATGCAAAACAATAGGAATCTACCACCATAAAGTCTTGGCGTTCTTTCTATTTTCCATAAAGATGTACAATAATAATAGGATCTGTCCATTTTGGTATCCAATGTTCTTTGATTTATGCTACGGACGCCACTCAACCCACTACTAATGACTTATCTAGTTTCACCTGATTTTTTCAATATGGAAAAATTCTTTAAATAAATATTCGACCATATGTCTAATTTGATTCCAGATTTTTTGGTTAATCTGATTTTTTTTAATCCAAGGTTGCAAAGAACCGGCACGTACTCACGTGACTAGAGCACCAAAAATTAACGCGTAGAGCATTATACCATTTAAATTTCAAGGGATTCGCATCTTTCCGGACAATTATTTCTAGATCATGCTTGTCTCTTTCCAAAACTGGGCTGATTTTGCTTTGGGCCCAACTAGATGAAGTGTCTACTACATACTGTTCAAGTTGGATCAGCGTATCCCGTGGTCCTGGTCCATGTGGTGTATCCTTGAATATATAAAACCAACAATTACTTTATATCGAACACAGATAATAAGAAGGTTCGGACTCAATAATTGGTATGGAGTATAAATTTATGGGACCATAAAAGTATAACAATTACACCCAAGATAAGGTTTTCTTTTAGTCTCCCATGATCGAATCCAGGTAAACATGAGGCCTTGATTACCAAAACCCTTTTGTGAAATTCGACCATAAAATTCATTATTGATTGCTAATATGGTATTATTAATTAGTGAGAGTCGACCATAAATATTTAATCCGCGATGTCAATCACTTTCACGAGTAAAGCAGATGGTCCAGTACGCAATTCAACTATTATTCGCAGAAGCGAATTTAAGACTTGATCACGGAGAAACTCCTCAATTTTATAATCATATTTTGTATGAATAATTGTATATGTGATTAAAGAAATTAGCCGATCATCATCATGACAGCTAATAAAAGTCCGCTGACTATAAGTCGCTCGTCGACCGAAGGACGTTGTGATAATACCCTTAAGAACTCATTCGGCGATACACCAAAATAATTGTAAAGCTCATCTTTCATATTATCATATATACAAAATATCGTTCCACCAAAAAAATATATACAAAATATCTAATTTTATCGTATGACGGAAGGGGTAGTGAAAAAATGACATAAACTAAAATATTTACTTGAATTTTGTTCCGTTTCAAGATTTGAATATTAAGTGGCATAGATGTTAAATCAGCGCCATCATGGCATAATAACTCAAATTGTGTGAAAAGTGATAAGACATTTTCAAGAATAGAAAGACCATGCGCTTTGGAAAGAACGGCAGCTAAAGGAGGCACGGGCGAACCATGAAAGTATCACATTTTCCACCAAAAAAATATCACATTTTTATCGTCCAAAAACCACCTAGGAATTGATGGGCCACTCTTTTAATTTAATGAACCAATCTGTATGTAATTAAGCTACGGACGAATTCCTTGCTGCCTCAAATTGCCGTTCTCAACGATTAATCGGATAAGTGATGACGTGGACGCCGTGATTTGTTTGTTTTTTGTCCAAAAACAATCTACTGCTTTTGTGAGTTGCAACTACCATATCCAGTGCAGCAGACGATCACCCATTTACCAATCAGGTTTGGAAGTAAACGATTTGATCCCTTTTTAGTTCAACAACGTTATCTCCAATTTTGGCGTAACTTTATGGCAGTATTTGTGCAAACGGCTGGATAATCCAAAACTTTAAAAGAATTTCAGAGAAAGAAATTCTATTTGGATATAACACGTCAATGATGCCATACTTTAGGTAACGATAATACAAATTTTTTATGACTGATTTTTTGACAATTCAAATGTGGGTCCGCTAATCAAAATAGCAGACAACTACTAAGCATTGCACTTTAACATTTGGAGCTGAAACTGCATTGATTACATCCAACAAGTTTGTTTCAAAGACTACCCAAACAAAAAATGAGATCATCCAAGTCAGATGGAAGATAATACTTCCACCTACTAATCAAATCACGGGATAAGTATCGGCTAATTTATTAAATCCAATAAATATACAAACTAAATCAAATAATCACTCTTTATACCAATTGAGTGCATATTAATATTATAATATTTGCAACCTCAAGCAAAATATCTCTTTCGGATTATCATCATCGACTTCTTTAACAGTTAAAACCATAATAACAAAAATTTTCCTATTTTGAAATTGTATATCACAAATTGACAATTAAAAATAGTTACGTTACAAATATAATTTGATATATATCCAAGAGAGAAAAAAAGTCAAATCCCCCGCAATAACGGGAATGGATAACGCGAGGTTCTCAAATCCCGACGAAGTTTCGGCCTATAAGTGTGAACCATAACCAATATTCTTGTTTCCACAAAAAGTCGTCGTCTTTCCTTCAAGTTTAGAACAAGACACTTCGGGGAGACCAACGTTAGAGCTCTCTCAAAAGTTTTAAGACAAAAATGGCAAAGGAAGCTTCTTCTGCTTATATAGGATCCGTTGACCAAGGGACCACCAGCACCCGCTTCATCATCTATGATCGTAACGCTAAGGCCGTCGCTTCCCACCAAGTTGAGTTCTCCCAAATCTACCCTGAAGCCGGGTCAGTGCTCTTTTTCTCTTCATTACAGCTATTTTTTTGGTCTGAAACCATTGTGTACCCGAACAATGTTGCACCGATTAATCCGTGTTTGAGCTGAGTCGGACGCCCAAGGGTGGCAAAGACTTGAGCTTTGCTTCAGAAAACTAATGAATCAGCTGATGCTCGATCTGGGTTTTCCTAAAGCTGGGGTTTTTATTTGGAAACCTGGATCTTTATTTCCAAAGTTGGCGTCTTTATTGATTTTTTTATTCGGTTTGGTTTGATGGTTTTGTGCTTTGGTCTGTTTTTGTTTGGGATTTGTGGTGGTAGATGGGTAGAGCACGATGGGATGGAGATCCTTGAGAGTGTTAGGACTTGTGCTGCCAAGGCAATGGAAAAAGCAAAAGCCAGTGGCCATGACGTTGACCGCAACTTGAAGGCGATCGGTTTGACCAATCAGAGGGAAACAACTATCATCTGGAGCAAATCCACCGGTCTACCTCTCCACAACGCCATTGTTTGGATGGATGTTCGAACCAGCTCTGTCTGCAGGTTTTCCCTTCCCCATCTCTGGTTTTTCCTGTCCTCTTTTTATTGCATCTCTTTTTATCTTGTTTTTAGACTTGATTTGATGTTTAACATACAATGTTGTTGTCAAATTGCGATATCCGTACATGATATGTTATGTGGGGAATTTGATTTGGACTATTTATACTAATAAGATGCACTTTCTTTTCTTACATACATCTTTAGAGAATTCCTAAGAAGTTTTTTCGGGATGCCTATGAGTGATGACAAAACACGTCTGTGGAGATAGTCGGTCAGATAGCTTTCACAAAGATTTTGATGGATGGTTCCTAAGTTCTTGAGCTAATTATTGTGATTTGATTTTTTCTTTGATTGGTTCTCGTTTGATCTACTACTTCATAACACGAAGCTATTTTCTTAAAAACACTTGTTTTTTTACCCCATGGTTATTGCTTGATTTTCAGGAGGTTGGAGAATGAGTTATCTGGAGGAAGAACTCACTTCGTTAAGACCTGCGGTCTCCCTGTAAGCACGTACTTTAGTGCGATGAAGATAATCTGGTTGATGGAAAATGTGGACAAGGTGAAGGAAGCTATTAAGAAGGGAGATGCACTCTTTGGAACTATAGATACATGGTTGATCTGGAATTTGACTGGTGGAGCCAATGGTGGCATTCATGTCACTGATGCCTCGAACGCCTCGAGAACTATGCTTATGAACATCAAAACCCTCGATTGGGATAAGTCGACCTTGGACGCCCTTAGTATCCCAGCAGGAATTCTCCCGAAAATAGTCAGCAACTCGGAGGTTATTGGCAATGTCTCGAAAGAATGGCCGCTCGCAGGAATCCCGATTGCAGGATGTCTGGGTGACCAACACGCTGCAATGCTCGGCCAAGGTTGTCAGAAAGGCGAGGCGAAGAGTACGTACGGGACTGGTGCGTTCATTCTGTTGAATACAGGGAACTGGGCTGTTCATTCCAAGAACGGGCTTCTTACCACTCTGGCGTATAAGCTCGGTCCGAAAGCACCAACAAATTATGCTCTGGAGGGGTCTATTGCTATTGCTGGAGCTGCAGTTCAGTGGCTGAGAGACAGTCTCGGGATAATACGCAGCGCGAGTGAGATCGAGTCTCTGGCAGCTCAAGTTGACTCTACTGGTGGAGTTTACTTCGTACCCGCTTTCAATGGACTTTTTGCTCCATGGTGGCGCGATGACGCCCGTGGAGTTTGCATTGGAATCACCAGGTTTACCAACAAGGCCCACATAGCGCGTGCCGTACTTGAAAGCATGTGCTTCCAAGTGAAGGATGTGTTGGATTCGATGCACAAAGATGCCGGGGAGAATAACGAGCATCGGACAGAGAAGGGGGAGTTCTTACTCAGAGTGGATGGTGGTGCTACTGTCAACAACCTTCTAATGCAGATTCAGGTTTTTTTCTTGATCTTGTCATAAACCAACTTCTGTAAGTCTCACTGTCCCGCTGTTTAACGAAAACTCTGTTCGGTCATACCATGCAGGCTGACTTGCTCGGGAGTTCGGTTGTTAGGCCAGCTGATATCGAGACCACAGCGCTCGGAGCTGCATATGCGGCCGGCCTGGCGGTCGGCATATGGACCGAGGAGCAGATATTTGCTTCGGGAGAGAAGTCTAAGACAGACACTATTTTTCATCCTAAAATGACACAGGAATCAAGGGAGAAGAAGGTGGAATCTTGGTGCAAAGCTGTCCATAGATCATTCGACTTGGCTGATCTTTCCATCTGATCATCGGGGCTCTTTCAACTATTTCCTTAATTTCTCCAATACCTACCTCTTTTTACTTCAGGCACATTATGACTGGTTTGAAGAGTCTCTTACTTACATCTTATAATAAAATGTTTATGTTATAATCTTGATGCACTTGTTCTTAGTGGTCATCAAGTGTTGGTTCATGATCATCTTGGTTAGATCAAACACCGTAATGTCATTGATCGGAATTGGTATAATTAGTAAGAGATTTGAAAAACTATTTGTAAATTATGGTTTTCAATTATTATCAGTCAAATATATATATGTATGACCAACAAGTGTAACAAACTGATGAGACATTCTTCTATCTCAGAGAAAAGAGGTCTGGAAAACGTGTGAATACAAATAAAAATGGAAAATTAGTAGAGCAAAGAAATAGTAGATGGGAATAAAAAGAAGAAAAGGCCAGAGGAAATGACCCAGAAAAACCGCTGAGCCAACTCAGTGTGTAACACTTCACGCAAACGACCCCAGGTGAAAGAGATCGAAAGCGAAGAAATATGGTACAAAATCCCCAATTGGTATACACCGACATAATTCAGTCAATAGAGAGTGTAAGGCTTCCGATGGAATTAGATTGAGATTTAGATTTTAAGAGCTTTTTTGGGAACATTAATTTTTTTACTTTATGAAAGAAAATTTAATTCAAGGATGACTCCTAAAGAACTTAATTATTTTGGCAACCATATCCCACCGTTACACAAGACGGGGGCTAACGCAAGTGATGAAACATTAATCAAGAAAATGAGCAACAGTTCAGTAAAAAAAAATTGACAGGAGCAATGATGCAAAAAAATAAGGAGATTTAACAAGGCAGAGGGGTCAGGAGATTCATGTCCTTTTTCTAAACTAGTGATGTTTATGTAAGAAATTATCCCATAGTATGGATTTCTCCCTCGAAGTAGGAATTTTCACGAGTAATATGGTATTTAACAAATCTATATAAATACGTATACACTATTTGTAATTAGTAATGTGATAATTCAACAAATCTTTCAAATAAAATATACTAGGCGGAAATTAGTATATATACTTTATCAACGTGCTATAATACGTAAAATGTGCATGCATGAGCCATAAAATTAACTTATTAACGTGTATATTTAAATTTGAAATTTTCACATTCATTTCAACAGTTATACAAACTCAAAACTTTTTTTATAAATATACAAACTCATTTCTTGTTCCAAAGGCAACTGCACTTTCCCTTCCTGACTATTCACGAGTATTTCACTAGTGATCATTTAATACGCCACCTTCATTCTTAGTTTCTTACCTTCATTCATTCCTTGAAAAGGGCATTTGTTTAATTATTATTGCTTTCAAATTCAGATGGATGCCCTAGATTTTAATGTCATCGTTTCCATGACATGTTTTAGATGGATTTTTCGGGGCATTTAATATTTTGAAATTCATTCAGACTATCCACACATGTAATTTTTTTTCGTCTACGTTAGTCTTTCTTTTTAGCCGCGTTATTGTTGCAGTCCTCGTTCATGTGTCCACGTCAATTTTATGTCAGTTCAGTTTTTTTTAATATAGCTAAATATATTAAACTCGAATATAATAATTAACTAACTAAAAAATTATAATTAATTTCAAATAACAAAAATGTGATTTGAAAAATATATAAATTATATTAAGTAAAAAAAACTACATGATAAATTGAAAAAATTTATAAACCGCATCAATTAGATTATTAGTTACAAATATTTATAAAATTATTGACAATATTAAAAAATTGTTCGAATAGAATAGTGCAAAGTAAAAAAAATGAATTTTATTTAAAAAGAAAAGGCAAAAAATAAATAAATCCATGATGGACCAAGCACCGCACGGCACAAAAACGTGAAACGATGCTCTGACACGCAGGAACGTGACATATATACCAACTTTCACGTATTTTCTCGTTTATGATTAGTGCATGCATTATACGTGTTAAGAGTGAAAACGCGATACTATTAACGTTATGGATGGTCTCGTATGAGGGAATGTACAGATAATAATTATTCGAAATTATTGGGATATTAATGTTAGGAGGCCTACTGTTTAATTTTGTTTCGACATACTTTTGAAATGGACTACTAACTTTAAGATCTAAGGTTGATTTAAAAATGTACATGTAAGAAAAAGACGGGCATGGTACGACCTGATCCTGATGTCAATATTAAGACTTAATTAATTTACAAGATATTTCTTTTCTTTTTTAAAGTATATTGCGTTCTTTCAGCTATTAGACTGAATAATTTTTAATCTTGGCCAAACCCATCATACAGTAACAAATCAAAGATGGTTTTTGAAATTTGACTTAATTGCTCATGTTTTTTTTTATCTCCAAATATACACCTTTGACACCCTCTGGAACTTGATAACCAACAACTTAATTAACAAGTTAATCAGGAATTTTAAGGAGGTGGGAAGCCACCTTTGAAAATTAGACGTGCACTCCAATATAAAACAAAGTTCCAGATGATTTGGACCTTATAAACCCACATACATATATTCTTTATTTAGAACTCAGTTTTTCAATAAAATATAAATATTAGATATTTGTTGGGATATTTTGTTCGTTAGAAATTATACCGAACTACAAAAATAATTAGTAAATTAATTTGATCCCAATAAGAAATAAGCATATATATGCCTTCCATTCCACCGCATAGAGAATCTCAACCCCATCTAACCTTTAATCTACCTCGCCCTGTCCGAAACACCTTATTGAAAATTGAATTTCTCCTCGTCAATTTTCATCTCCCAAAATAGATCAACAAGAGAAAAAAGCCTCGAAGACTTAAATGGCTTCACCGCCTAATTGTAGTAACCCAACAACGTCGGTTCCAGCAAACACCACCTTTGTCCAAGCCGACCCTTCGAACTTCCGGACCATCGTCCAAAAGCTTACCGGAGCACCGTCATCCCCCGAAGACGGGTCACCCCACAAGCCCCCGGTCACCGGCCACCACCACCAGAACAAGTCCTCCCCTAAACGCCTCGCATGTAAGCTGCACGAGCGAAGACAAGGAACCAACAACTACAACAAACTCAACCTCAACCTTAACAACAGCAAGCAAATCGGCAACAGCTCCTTCTTGTTCTCGCCGGTTTCAACTCTTGACGTCCTATCTGCCGCGGGATTTTCCCCCGGCGAGGAGTGCAGGGGCGTTGGCAGCGAGGAGGCGGAGGAGAGAGCCATAGCTGAAAAGGGTTTCTACTTGCACCCTGTTATTGTGAACCCTTCAATGGGTCAAAGTAGTTGTAATAGGTCTTCCACTTGGGGAGGAGGAGGAGGTCATGAACTTTTGCCTTTGTTTCCTCTGGGGCCATTTAGAGATGAGGCTGATGATTGATTGATTTTTTTTCAGTTGTGTTACAATATGAAACCAATAGAAGTATTTTGCTTTTAGAGTGATTAATTATAAATTAATCGATTCTAGAATTCGACTTAAAAATATAACAATGTTATATATTGAAATAGTTTTGAAAATATCAAAAGTTTAAAATAACAAAACTTTACTTCAAAACTTTGAATGATACTAGATAATTATTAAATTTTCTTTTGAGGAAATACATGGCGTGAAGATATATAACATGTTATGCTAAAATATGATTTATCTCTATCTCATAATGTTTCTCACTTCGATACACATCACTCTTCTCTCCTCGTCCACCCTCAGTCCTCCTTCCTTAGTCGTCCACCCTCAGTCCTCCCCACCTTTTCTCCGGAGCTGGCCGCCTCGCCGTCAGACTTAGAGTTCGGCTCTAGACAGGTTTTCTCGACTCAGAACTTCCCTCGTCCCGCTTTCCAAGCCCAGGGTCGAGCTCCCTCTGCTTCTGCCCCAGTTCTCGCCTCTACAGCGCCTTAGTCGCGGCTAGGCTCCTCCACAGGCCACCTCGGCCTCTCCTCAGGTGCTGGCGTTCCAACCAAAGTCCCAGGAGAGCTCTACTTTGATGCCCGGAGGGGTTGGTCACTGCGGACCTTCCCTCCGGTCGACTTTGTTCTCGGCGACTACCTTTTTCTGGCTTGGGCTGTGCTTTTTACCGGTCGTCGTTCATTTCGGTTGCTATTTGTTTCTCCTTTCTGTTCTCGTGATTACTGTCTTATCTGTTATTTCGTCAATGTTGATTCGAGCTGCTATCTCTGCTTTGGGAGGAGTCATCCAACCAGAGTTGTCTTCCTTATTGTTCTACACCTTGCGTGTGGCTCAATCTGTTTTAGCTAACGCTTATGTTAGCAGTGTTTCGGTCGGATCTTCCTCCCCAGTGAGGATCTCAGCTCCTGAAGCTGTTAATATGATCCAAATGGCCAATGGTACCACCCAGCAGCTTGTATTGGCATTCGATGTTTTAACTTCTCTGTCTGTTTTTGCTATTGTTATTTGTCAGTTTGTAACTTTCTTCTTCATGTACTGTAACCTTATCTTTTAATGAAAGACCTCTAGGTCACTTCCTAAAAAAAAAGATACACATCACTCTTCGTGCATTGACAATGACTTATCGGACGTAGTGATTTCCTAATGCTTTGTTTAGGCCTGTCTTGCTCCATTGTTTCTGATCAACAAAATATATTTTTACAAAGTAATTGGCATCTATCTAGATCTATGATTCTGTTATAATTTGTCTCAAAATTTCTAATTTAAAATTGTTATATAATATGCTTTTATTATGACAAGGCTCTCATAAGTAGAAGGTTGTTGCGTGGTTAAAAGCATGGGGAAGTGTGTCGGGATCAGATCTTCCTCTGAACTCTACGATACTCTTAAATGACATTTTTTGGACGTCTTATACCAGCTTCGCGTCATGTGAAAACGTTACACCATCACCCAGTGCGAAACTTTCACTTCTTTTACAACTTGCTTGCCAAATTAAGTTTGTTTGCGGTCCTCCTCAATGTATATATTGTACTCGGAAGAATATAGCGTTCAAAAACTCTGACCACATGAGAAACTACTCAAAATATCATCATATCGCTACTAGAGTATCTATATGCAATTTTTTGTTTGACCGTTGACGTCCACTATTTACTTGCTATTTTCCATGTAATATTTGTGCGCTAGAATTTAAAATAGGGGAAATCTTATTTTGGTAGTATGTGAATGGGTGTAATTGCGTAACATAATTTTGTGATTTAAATAATAAATGAAATGATGATAGAGGTTTACGTTGGTCAACAATGTAAGGGATATTTTGAATTTGACCAATTTTTTAGTATAAAATACTGAACTCTTATACATCGAAATTCAAGAATCCAAAATAGTAGATAATAATGAAAACTTTCACACCTCTATTTCACATAGAAATGACGAGACTTTTGGGGTGCGTTTGATACGACTTCTGGATAGAACAGAACAGTACTGGATAGAACTACTTGTTGTAGCTGTACTGTCCTTATGTTTGGTTATTTCATTACATGATTGAATATTTTGTCTATTTCTCAATTGTATATGTATAATAATTTAATCTAAAATTTTGTTAAAGACAAAAATATTCTTCATGATAACAGCAGATAATATTCATTAAACTGAGTAAAATCAATCATTACATTAACAATAATGTTATATCATAGAAATAAAATTTTTGAATAAAAAATTAGAATTAAAACTAAATATTCAAAAATAATCCTTATGAATTTAGATCATGTTAATTACATTATAAATAATTTTAATATGATATCACATAATTAAATAAATGTGTTTTTGTAAAGATAAAATATTATTAAAAATTATTCATGCATGTACACTATATAACAAATGGATATGTTAAATTTATTTATTTGAGTGACTCACTAAAATAATATCATTGTAAATATGTATGTGTTGATCAAATATATAGATTAACCACTTTCATATTTTTATATGGATTTATATCCAAAATATGAAATATAAAAAATTTAAATGAATCCCAATTAAAAAAATTGTATATAAGATCTAAAAATTTATAGTAGAGAAAATAATTATTAATGATTGAGTTAAATATGATAACAAATAACAAAAAAGAAATAATATAAGGTAACATGGTAAAAACATGTCATAAGAGATTTCTATCATTGGACAAAAAATTGTCCAATGAAAATAGGTAGGACAAGAAATTAGGAGTGGACTTGTACAAAGATTCAATTTTGTCCTGTCCATTTCTTGCGCCAAACATAGGCTTAGACAAAAAACTTTGTCCAATCCTGTTCAAATCTTAATACCAAACGCACCATTGATGTACAAGATAAATAATAATTTTAATTTTACAATATTTTGAATTTTATTTATAAAAGTTAAGGTGATTTTGTTCTTAAAAATTAACCAAAGACCATAATATGTCAATAAATAATACAAATCTTTGTCAATTTGTCAATCAATTCTACGAAAATTATTTAAAGCCTCTTATCTAAGTCAATAGAGGTTGAAGCAAAACGGGAGGCCCATCATTAATATCGATCGACCTCCAATAATATGTCATGAACTCGTTGCTAGCGCACAGAGTAATTAGACCTTCTTCGGGCAACCAGTTCTCCGTTTTTCCTGTCTGCCAAAGACAATCAAAGGGAGACTGTTCGAGAATGTTGTAGACACGATTGTCATCCATAGAATTTATTCCTTTACGTATATTTCATTACGCCTGGTACAAAAAAAAAAAAGACAAGCAAATGGGAGATCACAGACCCTGTTCTGTCTTTTTTTAGACAAATTGTTCCAAAACTACCAATCTAACGGTGTCTTTCTTGGACAACAAGCTAGCAAAAACACAAACTTGATGAAGTTATAAGGAAAATGAGGAGAGTTGATCATAGATGTGGGTTACCTGTGATGTGTTGTCTGAGAGTAAAACTGCTAGTAGAGTTAGGGTCACACTTGCCAAGTCTTAAAAGTTCACTAGTCCCTTGGGTCAAACATCGAAGGACAAGGAAATAGGCATGGGAATGAGAAACTATAGCTCCATAAGCCTCCAACAATGACATCCAAGCAAATCCATTATAAGAAGAAAAGCCATTCTACTTTGGTTCACCCTCAGCCTCAGAAGTCAGAACAACTGACAACAGTCCAATGGTAAAGACGCATCCAATGGTCAAATCTCTTCCTAATATTTAAGGATGACAGCTACCTATTTTATCAGACTATATACATTCGATTCCGCTGAATAGAACATCACAAAGCAAAATGCAAACTTTCTCAACATAGAATGAGACGTGACATCCAGTGTCACTTTCTACTTCTGATGGTTTAAGCTCTATGATAGGATAAAAACGAAAGAAGGAGCATTTTTTCACCGGACTGGAACCAAGGGGCAGTATCAGACTATCAGTAACACAAAATGCGGTTATGGTAGCAAGTTTTCAAAGGGATCAAAGCAACTGGGAAGCACCCGTGAACCTAGCATTTCCAGATAGAAAAGTGCCCAAAACAGAAAGAATTAATATACAATGCATTTCAATAATGGTAATGCTGATGGGAACCTAGAAATCAAACACGAGAAACCATCTTATCAAAATTTGGCAATTCGAGCAATAGGCGATGAGTCATGTGACCACAACAGAAGAGTGTCAATCCTAGGGCTAAGTACCACTCAAATATTCCAATAAATTAAACATCTTCCTAAGTAGGCAAATGATGTGATATCAGAGCTTATCTCAACCCCAACAAGCAAGTAACTGGACTTGCCTTCTTCGAAGTGCATTACCTGCTTCTCGCTTTTGTTACAAACAGTTATCCTTTTAAGCCTTGGCAGTGTGCTTTCTTCACCTTCTTCTTAGCCTTGACATCATCTGCTTTCTTCACCTTCTTCACCGCCTTCGCATCTTTCTCTTCACCTCCTTTCTTCCTCTTAACTCCCACAACATCATTGCCATCACCAATATCAAAATCACTATCCTCGCCGCCATCGACCAGACCCGCAACCTGATCTTCTAAATACATAATATTACTGATCCTCCCCTTCTTTTTCTTCTTCATTTCAACCTTCTCCACCTTCGCCCCCTTCTTCCTCGCCTCTCCCACTTCCTCCTCCTTACCACTCTCTATCTTCAACTTCACATCCGGCAACTTCTGATAAACGGGCAACGCCAAGCTCTCCAACAGCTTCAAGTGCAAAGATCTCACGTTCCCCCACTTCCTAGGGACCGCCTCCCCGGCCCCGCGAATTGCAGCAGCCACATTCCCGACCAGCTCCTCCGTACCCATTGACACCCTCCCGACCTTCAGCACGCAGCACGTTCCTGTCCTCAAGTACAGCATTGCAGACCCACAAGCCCGCTCCACCTGCTCCTTCCAGTTCTGGTGCTCCAAGTCAACCGCAACGGGAATCTTCCTCTTCCTGAAAAACTGCTTCCCCAGCATCTTGGGAAGCAGGGGGATCACCCTCCGATCGGCCAGGAACAGGTCGTACGAATCACAGAGCTTCCGCTTGGCCTCGAATGGACGGTAGTCTGACTTGAGCTTCGAAAGCTTCACAATCTTTGACACGGGTATCTTCTCCTCCTCGATCTTCCTCTTCACCAAGTCTTTCGTGAGGCGGGACTTGGCCCTGTCGTCGACGATGAGGCAGAGCTCAGAACCGTCATTGACGGGGTCATATAGCGGGCAGGGGAGCGGGATTTTGATGGGTTTCGTCTGGTTTCCGGTCGGGATCTTCTTTAGGGTTAAGACCAGGTACAAGAACTCGTCTTGCTCTAGGAGCTGCGGCTTCTCGGATTCGGACTTCTTGGCCCTCCATTTTAAAAGGGCTTTTACGGCCCTCTCTACCGTATCCATCGCCACCGGAGACGTCGACGTAGCTGTGGCGGTTACGGTAGTTAGAGAATCCTTCGTCACCGGAGACGGCGACGTAGCTGCAGCGATCACTGGAGTTCGAGATGCCTTCTTCATCTTCTTCTCCGTCGCCGTTGACAGCGACGTGGCTTTAGCGACCATTGGAGTTCCAGAGGAGAAGCGGGTCGCCGGGGTTTAGATTGGATTAGGTTTTTAAAGGAGGGGAATGGATTTTGATTTTTACCAATTTAGGGTTTAAGAGGGAGAAGGGTATTGAGTGGGCTGGGCTGGGCTGGGTGAGTGTAAATGTCTGGTCCAATGGGCTCAAGATTCTCTGTCATTTTCATTTTATTTTGTTTTTCCTTCTATTTTTTTTTAACCAGGTGGTATTTGACAACATAGAGCGGAATAATACAATTTTAAGTTTGGTGAAATTTTTAAGAGTTTTGCAAGGCTCTCTTAAATTTTAGAAAACATTTAAAATTGGTCTATTTTTTAAGTGCTAAAATTAGAATCATCACCAATCAATTAGAACTACATAATCTTAATTGATTTATTATTCTATTATAATGTTTTAATTTACTTAAGAAAATCAAATTTGAGTATTTGGAACATAATAAAGTAAACATGACAAATTATAATATAATGAAGTAACATTTGAATTTTTTTAACATAATGTTCTAATTTAAATCAAGAAATTTAAGTTTGTGTTTTATTCTTTTTTTTATCTTAATTCTATATTAATAAATATGACACAATATTCTTTGTTAAAATATATATTGGTGGATATAAATTGTGTGATTATAAATTTAAAATTATTTTTAATACAATTTAAAATGAAATAATTAAAAATTAGTATTCATTTTTTTTTCTAAATAGAGTTCAATATTAATTCATTTTGATGTATAATACACAATTATAAATAATTGATGATGAATGATATGTATGGATAAGAGAAAAATTATTATTATTATTTAGAAAGTAAGAATTGGTTGTATCGTTCACAAAAACAATAACAGAAATTATTTATTTATTAAAAATCTGAGTTGTGTTGTGTTATGAGTAGAGATAGTACTATCTTAGGATGAAAACTAACAAATACTGAAAGTTCGAATTGGAGTGAATAGTAAACAAAACATAACAATTACGTGTTCTAGAATTTTATACTAAAATATAAATACGAATACAACCGGGTGCTGTCAATTTATTATAGGGAAAAGTCCACATAGGGCTCCTGTAGTTTGACCCGTTCCTAGATGGGTCCCTGTGGTTTAAAAAGGTCATAACCGGTCATTATGCTTCCAATTTTCCCATCTGAGTCCCCCCGATCCGTTTCGATTCAAAAAATCAAAGTTCAATCTCGCGATTCTGGTAATGAAAACATATGAAACTGGTATCCACACGTCGGAGATACTTCGGGGAGTCAACTAGAGTCGATAATCGGCGTTGAAAATATCAGATTTGATCAAACCAAAATGAACAAAAATGAGTCGAACCGGATCGGAAAGACTCAAATGGGAAAATTGGAAGCACAAAGACCGGTTATGACTTTTTTATATCACAGGGACCTATCTGGGAACGGGTAAAACCACAGGGACCCTAGGTGGACTTTTCCCTTTATTATATCCATGATGATATTGTTATAAAAGACAATAATTTCTTCACCTCATATATTTTCCCAAGAACTTAAAAAACACCATCCACCTAAAACCAAAACGATGGAAGTAGAAGTGAAGCTCCGGCTACCCGACGCGGCGGCCCACGAGAAGCTCACCGCCGTCCTGGCCCCACACCACGTACAAACCCAAACCCAAGAGAATCTTTTCTTCGATACCCCCCACCGCCACCTGGCATCCGCCTCCTCCGCCCTCCGCCTCCGCTTCTACGACCTCGACTCCCGCTGCGTCCTCTCCCTCAAGTCCCGCCCCGTTCTCTCCGCGGGGATCAGCCGCGTCGAGGAGCTCGAACAGCCCGTGGACCCGTACCTCGCCCGTGCATGGGCTGCCCAGCCCGGCCCCCTGGCCGTCATCTCCGGCCCCGCCTCGGAGATAGCGAGGCGGGTCGAGGGGGAGACGGAGGGAGCCGGGCTGGTGGGGCTCGGCGGGTTCAGGAACGTGAGGAGGGTGTACGAGTGGGAGGGGATGAGGGTGGAGGTGGACGAGACAGGGTACGGGTTTGGAGTCGGGTACGAGGTGGAGTGCGAGAGCTTGGAGCCGGAGAGGGACAAGATGGTAATTTCGGGGTTGTTGAGGGATAACGGGATCGAGTTTTGTTACTCGGGGTGTAATAAGTTTGAGGTTTTCATGTCGGGGAGTTTGCCGCCATATCCTAGCTAGTTAGTTGCTAGGTGACCGTTGGTGGAATGGACAATCAGAATTGGTACATTTTTTGTTCTCATCTATTGGATATTTGTTGTTCTAAGTCTTCATTCTACGAACATGGTTAATTTTAATGACGTAGTAAATGTCAATTTAGGAAAATGTATAATTGCATTTTTTTTTTGTCATAGGACAGTGTAAGATTCAATTACTTGTGCATCAGTATGGAATTGGTTATCTTCATAAGAAAAATTGCAGGGCGTTTGGTCTAGTAGTATGATTCTTGCTTTGGGTGCAAGAGGTCCCGAGTTCGATTCTCGGAACGCCCCTTTTTTTGCGCAAATGTTTAATCTTAATCTAACAACCATCTCAATTTCGCTTCGCAATATTTGGAATTGATCTCTCAATAAACCGTAGACCAATTAACATTCCGTAAAATATTAAGATTTGAGTAAATAAGTCCGTAAAATTTTGCAGGCAATTCATTCAACAATGTCCCATTATTGTCATTCGTACAAAGAAAAGGTTAACGATACACAAGTAACGAGCCAGCCGATCGCAATACCAAGACAAAAATCCTCGTATATTTTAACCTTCCTTCCTTGTTCTAATCTTCAATGACGAATCATACCAAACAGGTTTTGAATCCCTTCTCTAATTCTTGTGCGTTCAAGTTCTTTCCGATGAACACAATCTTGTTCACTCTGGATTCGTCCGGGCCCCATAGTCGTTCCGGCGAGCCTTGGAATAGTTCATGGACGCCCTGTTGAAGAACACGCAATCGTCAACAACCAACCGTAAATTTCTCCTCCTTAGATTCAATACTCAGTGGAAGTGCAGTGCAATGATCTTAAGAAGATCAAGTTGCTAAGGAGTTGACGTGTTGGTGCCTCGAGGTTGGACATTTCTATTTGGATGCAGAAATGACGAAGCATGACATTGATGGACCATGAAGGCAAGTAGTTTACCTGGAACACAAATCTCTCAGGCATTCCCTTAACAGATAATAACCCCTTCATCCGGTATATGTCTTCACTCCTTTGCATCAACAATGTGCCAAGCCATATGTTAGCCTGTCAAAACCATGGCAATGGAACATCATTTTCTTTGACATCGATTTCATATGTTTCGAGTGTAGATAGCTCAAAATACGACAGCCAATTACTATAAAAAAGCACCAATCAAAACCAACCTTCTCTAGATCTAGGTTCCCTTCACAAACAATACTGACCGAGGATACACCAGGATCGTGAGTGTGATCGTGGGAATGGTGACCATCATGATGTTCTGCACAATATTGTCCATCAGCATTTAGTAGCTTTCAAATTACCATTGAAAGGGGAGTAGAAGCTCGTTCCACTAGGCAACACAAAATATGATGGCAGCAGAGAATCAAAGCAAAAAGAGGACGTTATAAATAATGGGGCAAGGAAATTGTACTTACACTAACTTGCTCTTCCATAATTCATTCATGTAATGCTTCAAATTAAATTTCTAAACCAACCCATCATGCTCCAAAGTCAACTAAAGTGTTGTAAGAGTCTTACCGGATCGTTTGCAAGCTATCACTTTTGCACAATTATGATAATTTAAAGGACCATAACCTCTTTAACTCACAGTTACACTAATCACCAACAAAACCTTCAATACTTCTATTTCCTTAGGTCCATCAGTTATACATATTCGATAGATGAGAGATGTGCATGTCACTTGTTCATGCAACCCATAAGAAAACAAAAATGGTCTCACTTCATTATCTCTGAAAGAAGAAGTTACCATGCTTATGATCGTGTTCTTCATGATGGTGGTGGTGATGGTCATGCTCATCATGGTGGTGGTGGTGATCATGGTCATGATCATCATTCTCTTCTTTGCCCTCGATTTCATTCCCAATTCTGAATGGAATTCAGGTAAAACTTTTTAGAATGAGTTCAGGTTTAGAAAGAACTTACCCCCTTGCCAACATAAAGTAAAGTTAAGGAATCTGCTAGTCAACGAGAGTATTTGGGGTGATACAGGGAGATTTCACTGGCCTACGATAGAAGGATGGGACAGAGGAAGTAACAGCAGTAAGAACAAACCTTTCCAAGTCAAAGCCTCCAATACCAAGGACATAATCCAAGTCAACTTGTCCATATTGTGCCCGCTTCAAGTTGGCCATGTTATTAATGCTCTGCATTCCACAGCATATATTGACTTCGTGAGTTAAGGAAGACATAATTTAATTGTCAAAGGACTTGGAGAAAAATGGACATACTCGTATCTGCTGCACCAAAGATGAAATTTCTTGCTCACCGACAAGGTCAGTCTGGCACAATAGACATCAAATCAGATCAGATAAAAGAAAAATTATCTGCTCATCATCAAACTTGAGGTTTTCGAACCCAAGTAGGTAGATCTCTTCATTAACCAATTTTCAAGGCATCGAATAACGAGAAAATAACTTAAATACCTATTGCCTAAGCAAACAAATCTCAAGACCTTGAAATTAGCTGCATAGAATTAATGTCAAAATATGCTAGCTAATTTCTGACATGGTGTGAATCATGTGTTCTGCTACATGAGTTACATCCTGGTGTGTGCAAATTCTACTTGTTTGAATTGAGGTAGCTACAGCATCTCAACTTGGCTTCCATCACATGGGGGTCATTACTACCTTGTTAACGATAATTCTGTCAGCGTATGCAATTTGCTCCACAGCCTCATTTACTACTCCTTCTGCTTTGACTTCATTGAGATGACGGGCGGCATGCTTCGAATCAACTAAAGTGACAACACCATCCAACTTAACATCATTGAAAATCACATCCTCGGCATAAAATGTCTGAATAATTGGAGCTGGATTTGCCAACCCTGCAACATCATGAGCAACCCGTTTGAGAAATCAGCAACCAATAGAACAGACTCATAACTCTTGTTTTTCACCCTAATACGGGTGAATGATAAGATAAACCACTCAATTCTCTTACCCAGGTCAAGTTCATGCCAAAGAAAGAAAAGAGAGACAAGCCAAAACCAATCACACGGCTTCATTTTCACAAGGCAACGAAAAATGGTATATCTTCATACCTGTAGTCTCAATAATAATGTGGTCAAACTTCCCTTTCTTCTTGTTCACCAACTCCCCGATCATCCTCACGAGATCACCCCTCACCGTGCAGCACAAACATCCATTATTGAGCATAACAATATCCTCTGCCCCAACCGACTTCGCAGCCACCAGTGAACCATCGATATCAACCTCACCATACTGCAAAGTACACCAAACACGCAACAATCAACACACTCCAACTAAAAACGAAGCAATCGCACAACAAGCAGACAAGACAGGCTAATTACTCAAAACAGAACTAGAAAAAGCTTCCAGCTTGATACCTCGTTCTCAATAACAGCAATCTTCTTCCCGTGCTCGGCCGTCAGAATGTGATTAAGCAACGTAGTCTGTTGTTAAAATCAAACCCAATTGAGAACCCAATAAAACACAGACAAAAAAGCTCGAAACTTTATCAACCATATAACAAATTCAGAAAAAAATGTGATTAAGCAACCTAGTCTGCTGTTCAAATCAAACCCAATTCAGAAAAAGCTCCAAGTTTTATCAACCAAACCACAAATTAAGAAAAACGCAGGTGGGAATCACCTTCCCGGAGCCGAGAAACCCGGTAATAATAGTAGCGGGGATGCGGTTGTCGGGAGGAATCTTGGTGGCCAGTTCGGAGTCCTCGCTCTTGGGTGGGACAGTCTTAGCGGCGGCGGAAGTGGAGAGCCTCCTGCTCCGGCAGCGGACGGCGGCGGGGTTGGGCCTGAGGAAGAGAGGGAGGACGGCGGTGCGGATTCTGGTGAGCTGGGACGGTGCGCGTGAGGTGAAGGAGAGGAAAGTGGTTGCCACGTCCACAGATAGGGAGGCCATTTTCGAGGAGAGGGTTTCTTCTGGTTTGGTTTGGTTCTGGCAGAAGAGAGGAGAAGACACTAGACAAGACGAGGCTTTGGTTGAACTGGGTTTTTTTGTTTTAGATAATTTAGGTCAAATGGACGAGAGATATTATTATATCAGTGACGACTCCTAACCAAACTATATAAATGGATCAACATAATACAAAATATGTTCAATAGGAGTGACAACACATCTATAACGACATATCAATTTTTTATGACACATCAAGGAATATGTCAATATATTTTGACTTGTTATTAAAAAATATATTTAATGTTGTAAATTATATTTCATAAAATTTGATTAGTCAATTATATATATATATATTAAATCTCACATAATTTAACAAAGAATTAAATAGTTTCAACATGTAAAATAAACCGAGAGGAATCATATTTATATTTATAGTCTTGTTTGGCTTAGCTATAATCCCTTGGTTCGTAATTGTATTAGTAATGAAGCATTTTTTTTGTACCAATTCAGACTATCTCTGTTTGTCAAGGTCAAGCATTGTATTCACAACAATCTATCCGGTTGATGGAAGTGTAATCTGTATTATTATATCAAATATATATATATAAATATAATTTGTATGGATTGTCTTCATCAATTTATCTAATTACTTTTGGGTCCAAATGCAATCCAGTGCACCATTTTATGAATTTATCTCTGGATTGATTACGCATGCTCCTTACCAGTAAGCCGAAAAAATTGAGAATAAAAAATCCATCAACTTAATTTTTGCATTCTATCAACACTAAACTTAACAGTTGTCACAACCATCGTCAGTGTTAGATTAAGAAAATAGATTTCCAATTTCATATGGAGATTTCAATAATGGTTTATTTCCGAGATGCCTAAAAGCAGACAATTCGAATTGGCAGTAAAGAGGTCCCGGAGCATGTATATACACACGAAAAATCTAAGTGGTGAGGAGACCCTGGTCCGAGATCAGCAGGTCAAACTCATCCGATGAAGAAAAAAATTACAAATGAACAACATTGATGAAAAAAAAGGCATGGAAATCTTGCTTCTTCTACGACGGTGTTTGACTACGAATAATCCTACAACATTTTACCTAACATGGTCTTGTCTTCAATCGAACAAGCTACGTCTACACATCTTTCCGAGTCGAACAAGTTCTTCATATCCTTGAACGTCAGGCTGCAGAGATAGAAGTTGGCGAGAAGTTAGAAGAGGGAGGGGCAACGGAAAACCGGAGTGCAACTAAATCGTTCGAGTCCAAGTACAACAAAGTTGCTGGGGTCATACCTTGATTAGGGATGGGGCAGGTAAAAAACTGGCAGTCATGTTATCACCTGTGGGCTTGATCTGAACCAGAAGGTCCACCTGTAGCTGCCGCTGCCGCGCTACTAGCTGGCCCATTCTCAGCGGGAGGAGGCACCCCCCATTTGCCTTCAGATTCAAGGGGCTCAAAGACATGAACCCCACCATCCGACAGACCCACGGCAAACTGATTTGGCTCGTGAGGGTGTGCGGCGATGACCAGTGGATGAACATTAGAACTGACACAAGCAAAAATTGTTAGTCAGACTAGTTGGTATTTCAATATTTTCGTATTATTCTAGCATTATATGACCTTCCTCCAAAAATCCAAGACACCCGACAGGATCCGAGAGGGCCACTGAGACAGAGCTCAAAAGATCAGTTCAGCGAGTTACCTCAAATTAGACGGAAGATATGAAGATGGATTGATGCGACAACGCAGTCTGAGATTTGCAGCACTAAAGACGCACACACTTGCGTCTAAGAAGCAGGCATAGATCAGCTGACTGTCACACGAGAAAGTTGAATGGGAGATTGGTGCAGAAGATTCGCGTGGAGCCCACTAAAAAAAAAGACAAGTAGTAAGCACAATATTGCAAGCAAAAAGTCAACGAATGACAATATGAGGTCATGTACCTGTTTCACAGATTCAAGCTTAGTTGCATCATAAATTGCAAGCTGAGTCTCGTGTACGACCAGGAAATGCATCTGGTCCTGATGGAACTGTACACGAGTGTCTGATTGACCTGTTGTCGTCCGTCCAGCTGGAAGCGGCAAGAATCTACTCTTCTGCTTTTCCCACCCATCAGAGTTCCAAACACAAATCTAGAACATAAAACAGTCATAATTACAAGTAGGAAATGCCTGGGCAACAAGATTGAGAAGTGAAAGCCAACTGCTTCAAAACTATCCCAAGTGTTGAGAATTGAATACCTGAGCATCAGCACCAGAGGATACTAGTACATTCAGCACATTGGAAAAGGCGAGACCAGTTATTCGTTTCGAATGGCCTTTGAGCTTGCTCTTGACCTGCAACTCACGGACCGAGAGACTAGTTTATAAATGCAGATTTGACACAAAGAAGCACAATATTGATTGACTGAAGCCACACCATACCTCATCCACCCTGACATTATATATCTGAATTGAAGAATCATCCATGCCAATAGCAATAATATTATTATCTTGAGGATGAAAAGCAAGAAATGTCGCCGCAGGCGGTGGAGGCATGAAAGTTGTCATAGTCTGCACCAACAAAAATAGAATTTTGTGTTGGCAGGTTAGAATTTATATCAAATGCAGCATTCTGAAGGGTTTTCTGGAGAATACAGCACCTTAAACGTCATCATATTGAAGAGTGATATCTTCCCTCCAGATGCTGACATTACATAGGAGTCATTTTTGGACAATGCAAAGCAGGGAATAGCTTCTTCGGGATTAGTATCAGCAATATCATTGGTCATCAAAATACCACTTGATGGTTGCCACAATTGAGGTGACACAGAGGCAGTTGCCTTGAAGGATGAAGAGCAGATATTAGTAAAGAATGGGACCACGATAACTTGTATAACTCAGAAACATGAAAGAGCAGCAATAGGTACCTTCCCGTTGGAGTTACGGTCACTTCTTTGCCACTTCCACAGAAGGTGGATTGCATTGGATGCTAACGCCAGAATGGCATTGCCTGAATTTGTGTAAATTAGCCTGGAAATCTGCAAGTTAAGAGAAAAGATGAGCAAAATCAGAAAAAAAGTGGTGATCATTGCCAAACAGATCCCAATTACTTATATCATTTAAAAAGCAAAACTTAAACAAAAGAACTGTAACGAGATTAAGGAAGACAAGGAATATGCCATTTCAGAAATCTGTACCTTAGTTGCCCTGAGGTTTTCAGGAAGTCTCAGAGTTCGACATTGGGATGGTTCGTTTATTTCAGTAAGCTTCCATATCTTTGACTTGTCATTGGATTCTTCAGCTATCCTAGGTTTAACATCCCCCATGTTTCGGGCATCACCATTCTGT